>WBMV01005884.1:1085194-1220716 GCA_013396655.1 Campylorhamphus procurvoides | reverse complement strand
AAGAAGATGATTAGCCTGTCTGACCTTACAAGCCACTACGAAATCTTCATATGGCTGAGTTCTGTTTGACTGAATATGCTGTCTAGGAGTGTGGCAAATGGTGATGGGTGCCCCAGAGCCCATCTCGCATGCACCACACTTGGGAGTTTGGCCGAGCCCCAGCCTGACCCAGTGATAGTAGTGTCTGCTGGCTCATTTCCTTCTACCAGTGACAAATTGTCTGTTCTCCTGCTGCTCTTTGCTGATGACATGTTCTTGTCTCAGCGCAAATGTTACAACTGAATTGCTTGTAAGCCAGATGCGGCTGTGGGCCACAGGCTTGCCACCCCATTTCTATGGAAGAGGAGAAAAACTTCTGTGAAAAATGGAATGCTTTTCATGGGTTGGAAAAGCAGTTTCACTTATTCTGAGAGTGCAAATGTGAAAATGTGTACCAATCTTCAGGGAAAATAGAACCGTCAAAATTTTTCTTGAATAGAAACACACAAGTAGGTTTGTGTCAAAATTGTCCTAATGTTATATGTGAAACATATTTATACGCCATAATTTTTTATAAATATCTAAAAAATACTGTAGATTCATTCAACATTTTATATGTAGATATTATAACAGATATATCAATTTATGAAAAATTTAAAGGCTGTAGTAAAAGCACATATACTAACTACTAAAGAGTTAGCTGTCCCTGTCTAAAAATTGCAATATATTCACAATCTGTTGCTTTCTCATGCGTGTGGATGCACGTATCTATCAATGGCTTTTTAAAAAAAATAAGTAAAATACAAACATATCACTAATTGTGCGTTCCAACAAGAAAAATTCACTTTCCAGTATGTACCATAGCATCGTAATACACACACACAAAAATGCCATTGTATAGTAGCCATTGTGTCATTGCAGTTTATTCTTGGAAGATACTTGCTGAGTGTATACATATTAACTACCTCTACTCTGCAAATTGTAGTGTATTCACAAACTATTCCTATATACAGTTTTGTATACATTGAGGTATACTACTTCCAAGGAGAAAAAGGAAACAAGCTTTCTTATTATATACAGGAATAAAGAAGTAGGCAAACTTCTTTAAATAGCACTTAGAGCAATTGCAACAAGGAATTCAAAAGTGAAATAGACTTGATTTTATCGACATTGTATCTTAGAGTTATTAAAGACTGTAGAAGAAAAATTCAGAGGCTGAATTTTTGAAGTAGAAAGAAACTGCATTGGATTTGATTTAGATGGCTGTAAAGCCAACTATAGCCACATCTATCGTGGGAATTGAATGTGAAATATTTTCATTACTAATCTGGTGTTGATGGAAATCTTTTATGATTTTGGCAAGCCTATGGTCAGATTAAAAAGCATGAATATAGGAAGAAGAATGGGTTTATTATTTGTTTCTATTTCCTTGCCTGTCTGTGTGTGTCTCTGTGCAACTGTTCTATTAATATCATGACAGTATAATAGGGTAACCATAAATGTCCATCTGATTTTAAAAGCTCTCTAATAATCAAGGTGAGGCCAAATTGCAAACTGTTGAGGCACAAAATTGAAAGTGTAGAATGTAATATCCATATGTTGTATTAGATTAAATAATCAGCATTGATCTGTCTAGTATATGTATAAATTGTATCTTTGACAGCAGATCTTGTAAAAAGCATGAAATTTATCTGACTGAAAAGATCCTTTGTTATCAGAACAGCAACCAGTACTTAGATAGGACAATGGATATTTAATGCTGGTAGTTTCTACATTTACTAGCCACCTCACCCTGTCTGCTGGTACTCCCACAATGACCATTTCCCAGAGGCAGTGTTTTTCCAGACTGTCAAGTGTTTGCTCATTTATCATAAATAAATCAGAAGTTCTCTTTCCTTTTCCAGAAGTTTATGGTAATAAAGTGTGGAAATGTTCTCACTTCATAGGATAGAGTGGAAGTATCTAAAATGTTCTAAACCAGTCTGATCTCTAGCTCTACAAGCAGTGGAGAACTACCTGACAGCATTTCAGTTGACAGCCATTGCAAAATTTAGCATGCAATCACTGTGTTTTTCACGGAAACTTGGCAGAATGTGTCAAATTCCTCTCATTCTCTGACTCTCACTTCCTTTTTTTCCTTACTTTTGTACTGTATATGCTGTATCCCATTTCAGAATGCAGTGACTTCAGACATTTCTCAGGGATTAAAACACTCCATGGGCAGCTGTATATCCAAGGCATCTAAAATTGCCCCAGAAATGCTTTGTTTGGAGTATATTGCTACTAAAATAGGGCTAGAGGTACTCCATCTACCTCCTACTTGCTGGAACAGCAGATATTGAACAAGATAACAGATTTGTTCTTAATCAAAGTAGAGAATCAAAGCAGCACACACTACCTTGAAAAACTGAATCTGATTTATGGGCTTGTTCAGTCTTCCTGAGTTCCATTTAGCTTTGGGTAGGGGTAGGCAGCATTCACCCACACTTCACAGTGTATATTCAGCTTCTTTCCATAAGCAGCTGCCACAGACTATCTACAGTTTGCTGTTTTGCTCTAAGGTGCAGTTGATTATAAGAGAAATACAAATCTCTGTTTTTCTCTTCAACTGAGAAACCATGAAGGGGCCATTTAAAGACTCTAATTTAGATAATTTAGCTTTGGGTCACATTCTTTTATCACAAATTCAGTGCAGTGGAAAAACTTCCTCTCCTGAATTGTTTTCCAGAGATTTATTGAAAGAGGCCTAAAGTACCAGGGTGTATTTCAGAGGTTACTTCTGTATCAGTGAATGAGGCTGACTCCAGGTGGACATGAGTGGTGGCATTTTGCCGAGACAAGAGCTACAACTTTCTCCGAATGGTTCCCGGCATGGGCAATCCCCAGCCAGAACTGCTGCTGTCACAGCTTTGCATCCCAATTGCTGGGCTCAGTTCACTCCTTGACTCTTTCCCTTCCTTAAATTTGGCCTTTTCCACTGTGAAGGCACAGTGTGGGAAAATCACAAAAAGTGGCAAAAAGTGTGCACGCCTTTTTTCTGCCATGCTTATACTGATGATTTTAGTGATGCTATATACAATGTTGCTTACTGTGCTTGTTAATTATTATCTCAAACTGTGAAGACAAGGTGACTGGTTCTATTGTATCCTCTAGCTGCACAGCAATGGGCTTGTGTAAGTGGGTGAAGAATTTGGCCCTAAATCAGAAAAATGTTTTACTTTGTAAAACTATCAAGAAAAGGTTTGAGTATTTTCCCTGTTTGTGCAGTGTCCAGCACAGTAAAGTCTCCTTTTCCTTAAGGTAGTGTCTTCATAGATATATTAACTAGCAATAGAAGTAAAATACTTTTTAAAAGTTGTATGACCAGTACAAGAACTCTCTGCCTGAACACATTCAGTCACTTGCAGCAAAATGCCTTGACTTTTGTAAATATAATGGAAAAAATAACCTTGTTTTATGGTTGCTCCATGAGCTGTTTTACTGCATTGGCCCTTTCTCACCTTAATTTCACCCCCCTCCTAGTATAAATCAAATTTTCTTGCTCATGCACCATCTTATCTTTGGCTTAAAATTTCAATTTATACCACAGACTTTGTATAGCTTATGCCATACAGGCCTCTCACAAACTTCACAGCTATATGCTGTATAGTGAAGATATAGTAAGATTGGGAAAGTAGAAAAACATTCCTACTTGACATGGATGTTAAAATAAGAACTTCTGTTTTCATCCTCCATCATGTTTTTATGAAGTGGCATAGTCTTTTGTTATGTTTCCCTCTTCTACCTTTCAAAAATATCCAGAAATTGTCAAGACTGGCACAATATTTCTGCTTTTTACCTAGAAAGAATGATTGAATAATGCAGCAATAGCTTTTATGTTCCATAATAATGCTCTTGCTAGAGTGAGTTTTAATAATTTTCATGCCTGTGGAGGCGTGGTTTAGAATACGCATCATGGAAACAATTTCCTGTCACTTTGAGCAAGACAAGGGTGATTTTTCCCCTTGTGAACAAGCATTTGCTTGTAGATGTCTCAGTGCACCCAAAAGTCTTCAATCCCCTGCTGGAACATATAGCAGAGAAATGTGGATGCAAGGAAAGGGATGAATAAAAGAGAATTAATACAGCACAGAAAACAGCAAAGGGAGCGGGGAGTACTCAGGCAGCTTCTCTGTTGACCTATTTGGTATCTCATAAAGGTAACTCCACCTATGCTGGAAAACAGCCCACTGTCACCAGCTCTGTGCAGCAAAAGACTAATCATTTGTCTTTCTTAAAGCCCAGTTTTGCCACACTGCTGGACTTTAAGAGACCACGAACTTGCAAGCTTAAAGTCAGCATAAGCTTTTCTGACTTTCTCCAGCAAATCAGACTCTTAGTATGTCCATCTGCACTTTGTGCTCCTTTGGAATTCCCTTGAAGGAATTTCTTACTTGGGCAGCTTGTTATGAGATCACCAGAAGGACACAGCCTAAGAAGCTATAAAATTCATTTATATTTTAATGAAAATCTTGAGACTGAGAATAGTAACTCAGCTGAATGGTGCATACTTTTAGAAGGAGGTTTCAGTTTGCCATTGTTCTCTGTACATTTTTACTACTAGAGTAGCTCATTCTTCTCAATTGCTTGAAGCCAATGTGGATATTGGGGACTGTCTATTTACCAGGGAGACCCCTAGAACTACGTCAGGGCAGAGCTCAAGTTGCAAAAGTGACCTCCTGGATCACTTGCTCCTGTTAGAAAGCAAGGAACCCACAAAGCCCAGGGGATTGCTGGGATATGGACAATACAGGACTCCTTGTCTTAATATTTATGGATAAAGGGATTGGTGTTCTCTTCCCTTACCGAGTATCAGGCCTCTTTTAACATCATCTGTAAACAACAACCTTTGTGTAACAATTTTGGGGGATGGGGATGGTATAATCTTTTATGGTTTTATTGGTTCTACTGTCTGCTATGCAAAATCATACCATAACATTCCCAGGAACTCTTTTGGAAGCAGGGTGATCCACCTGGACTGAAACACTGTGTGGTGTAGATGAGAGGCCACTGACAAGGCCAATGCCATTCCAGAGCTGTGCAGCTGCTGCCTTCAGGAATGCTGATAAGACACCTACTGGCTTGGGAACACACAAGCAGCCAGGCCATTGTCTTGATAGCCTTGTGTCTTAGCTCCAGGAAGAGCTTGAAGTATTTCTGGCATAGGCTATTAATGGATAAAAGGCATGTGAACTTCAGCAATCAGTTTGCTGGTAATGTCCCACGGCAAAGATGAGCAAGGAGCACTTTAGAAAAGAAAAGGGGAGGAGGAGCCAGGGAGAGCGATGGATCAAGCCAAGTGGGGTCTGTACTTTGTTCTTATATTTTTACTGGCAGAAACACTGCTATAGTCTTTTGCAAAGCTTCAGAGTTCTCAATTTACTGTGACTAACTCTTGGATCAAGATATCAAAATGCAGTTTTAAGAACTCTAGAGATTCAGGATATGGAAATTATTATGGCATATACTAGACAATTCCAAGATTTGTTTTAAAACTTCAGGGTCCCATAAACTGACTCTTCTGCCGTCTTGGTATTTTTACTCTATAACTAAGTGTCCATGAAAGACATGGGACATGACTTTAGTGTTTATCTGTCTAAATTCTTATTCTGCTTCTGTGATTTCAATATCACTTGATCACTACAGTTACTAGTAAACTCATGTTTTTGTGTTAATCTTTGTTCCATTTTTTTTTATACTACATTCCCTGTATTGAAAGCACTTTTTTAGAGGAGAAGAAAGGGGTCTGATGAAAAGCGGTAACTTTGTTGTGTAACAAACAAGAAATATTTGATTTTTTTTTTTTTATTTAGGGAAAGGTAGAGAAGGGAGAAGAAGAAAAGCACTTTAGCCTTAAGGAATGTATAAAAGTGTGTTGGTATAAGTATTTTAATATAAATGTACAGAAGAAGCCAGAAGTATTTGTTACTGGTAAAGACAAATATCAAATAGGAAACAACCCAATCCTGTGTTTGCAATTTGTTAAGGCTGAGGAATTTTTTTTATCTCAACTTGAGAGCCTAATAGCCATTTCACATACACCTATTCACACCAGTTCCATTTTGGCCAGTGGGAATACACTGGTGTGGGATCAGTTCTTGATTTGTCAAGGGCTGTCATCTAAACTGTATGTAAATCCATGCATTTGCAAGGAAAGACAATCCCTTAACTGCTAGTCGAGGCTGGTGACATCTGAAAGTGGGTAGGCAAAACTGTCATAGGTCCCAGACCAGAGCCAGTTCAGAGCATCTGGTAAAGATCACAGAGTGTTAAACTCGCATCTACCCCTGACACATAGCCTTGTCTGTTAGCTGTGATCCTGTGTGTCAAGTTGCACAAACAAATGCAGATTTTAATATCACTTGCTAGGTGGCTACTTTGTGAGCTCCAATCTCTGTCTTCCACTTTAGTGCAATATAAAACATTCCAGGGGGTGGATGGCTATTTTATTAGAACTGAGTAAGGGCAAATATATTACTGAGACTTTTTCTTCTATGCATTTATCTATACGTATATGCATATATTATTCAGCTGCATACAAAGATCATCTGGTGTGTGTATCTGTAAATGGTAAGGATTATATTGAACAGAAATTGTATATCTTTATAATAAAAGTTCTCACTGTGTTACAATAAATGTGAATAATTAGAGCTCTTGGAAGAAGTGGCAAGCAAAATTATGAAGCAATGGAAACATTCTTTTTAGGTTTTTGAAAAAATCAGTTTAATAAAGCAAGATACAGATAGTGCTAATTGATTGTAATGACCTTGAAATAGAACTTTTTTCATGTGAAGCAGGTCAGGAAATTCACAGCTTAATAAGAAAATCATTGTATATGTGGATCAGTTTGGCTAATACTCTTCCAGTCTTCAGAATTTGTGTTTATGTTGGTTATGTTCTAGTTAAGAGAACCACACAATTTACAGACATTAAAATCTAGTACCTTGCTCACATTTAGTCACCTGATGTATAGTCCCCTTGATACTATATAGCAAAGTGATTCCAAATTGGAAAATAGGCCCCAAAGCTGTATACCAACATTTCCATCCAGGAACAGGTAATAGCTGTTCCAAATGCCATAGTGCAAGGTTTTCCTTAGCAAGCCAGCAAGGGATAAGCACACAAATTGTGTACGCAGTAATATAACCTTGCTAACATGTAAAGCCCTTATCAGAGTTTCTGCTGAAGGTCTTTTTTGACATATAGGAGAGTAGGATTTCACCAATTAAGCATCTAAAGGGAGGACTCCAGATGTTATGGGTACTTATGCTACAGTTCTCCCAGTGGCTGGCTGTGCCCACAGAAGTAGGCAGAACCTGTGCAGCTTCTGTCCTCCCAGGAGCTTTTGGGGTTTCTTTTTGGTGACATAAACTTGGGAGGTAAATGTGAGGGAATCTAGTATTCCTCTCAGCTCAGAGTGAGAAGATTTACCAGGCAAAGGTAATGCAGAAACCTGTAAATCAGGACATTTGGTTAGTTATGGACTGACTGAAATGCAACAGTAGGGTGTAGTTAAGGTAATATCCCAACTGTGCCTCCCGTGCTATGAGAAGAGGTGGCAGCACAGATGGATGAGACAGTGCTTATCAGATGAACTTCGTTTGGTGTATGACCTGTTCTGACTCTTTCCACCTCTAAGAATCAGGAAGGCTGCCTGCCGCCTACTGCCATTGCTGCCTGCTGTCATGGGTGGCTCATGCCTTTCTGCTCACTTCTGCAGATTATCTGAGCTAGAGGCGCCAGGAGAGATGAACAAAAGAGGGACAAGGATTTGAACTCTTGTTTGCTGTAGAAGTGTTGGACAAAGTCCTGAGAAGCAGAGAAGAGTTTGGGAAAGCTGGTAGAGTGGCAATTTAAAGAGAGAACTTCCTCTCTAATCAGGCTGCATCAAACAAAAACTATTTGTGCCCTTGATTTTTAGAAGCTAAAAGCTGCTTGGAGTGGACCTTGCATTGAAGCTGTTTACTGAAAACCTGAAAGGTCTTGTCTAATCCTTTTGTTGTTTTATCAGTTTGTTCTGGGAAAATAATTTCTTAATATGTTTTGGAGAGCAGCTTTGACAGTGTTACGTTAATGCAATTCTCAGGGCAAATAGCTGCTGAGGCAAAAATGTTGCATAAGAAAAGTTACCTCATAACAGAATTCTGCATAGTAAGTTTTGTAGTTAGATTTATATGCTGAGAAATCAAGTAATCACTGATGTTTGATGGAAGTGTCTCCAAAGCTCGGATTTAACTGGATCATATCAGCTGAGGGAGAAGAAACAGAAACAGCTTTCTAAATTTGGAAAAAATGGGACAGGGCAGGAGTACACAGTACAGGAAGGAATGATGTGTGATGCACATGGCATCTGATTTCAATCTGATGACTTTTTCTGCCCTCTTTGAATATGTATCTGGAGTATGCCATTTGTTTTAATGTCCATGGATTGCCCAATTATTAAATTAAACGTGACCTCTCTGTTTCTATCAACCTTGGAAAGAATTGTTGCTTTTGTGACTTTATAAATGGTTTTGTCGAGTAGATTTATAGTTTATTTATTCAAATACTTCTTATTATCTTCAAAAGATATTCCAGCAAGTCTGGCACCTTGCAGTAGCTCTGTATCTTTGCTGTAATTTATATGAAGAGTTTGAAGATGATGGTTTCTTTTCCGCACTCTGAGATACAATCTTTCTCTCCTTACCCCTATCTATTTCTCCCCTGGTATTCTGGCTGCCAGTTTTAGTTCATTGGACAGCACCGTGGCCTTTGAAGTCAGAAGAAGAATGTATCTTTCCACATGATCAATAGGCATTTGGCCATCAAGTCTCCACAACGCTATTTTTAAAAATAATTATAGAAGTTTCTCCTGAGAGAGAGGGGAAAACAAATTCTTGAGTGGCTAGGCATTCATCAGATGAGGCTGAGATAAGCAGGTTAAATAGGGAGACTGGATCAAACTGCTACAGCATTAGATTTTTATGCTTTAACATTTTTTTGCTAGGTGAGTTAATATTTGGGCACTTGTACTAAGTATTTAGTTTGGGGCTTTTTTTGTTTTAACATATCTTTCCTTTTCTCAGTTTTTAATAACAAGTAGTGAGATGCCAACATCTCCCCTTACACTGTAGCCTTCTAGGATGTATATTTAAGTGGAGACCAGCATGCAGAACTTAAGCAGACCCATCTTTCCCAGGGGAATGCTATGGCTGTGACAGCCAAGGATCCAGAGTCTCAGCTTGCCAGCCCGGCTCAAACATGAATAAGGGGACTTAGTGGCAAATGCAAACTGGGCAGGAAGCATGAGAAAAATGAGGATGGGGCTCATTTAAAGGAAAAAAATCTAGTTTTTGTGCGATTCAGAGTATAGACAGAGCTGGCATTGAAGGCCTGACTGACGGACAAGTTAGAAAAGATGGGCGTATTGTTGCAATGACTACACATGGTAATAGGCAGTAAGTAAAGAATGAGCTATATATATGTACTAAAAAATTACCTCAACCTATAGCACACTTTTCCTACTGTGAGTACATGTGGTGATGCACTGAAAATGCAGATTGCCTATGACTGCAATGTGTCTTTTCAGAGAAGGCTAGAGATGGACAAATTTACTAGAGGGATGTATTATGCAGCTATGACCCTCTTGCAAGGCAATGAGATCATTTGTTGCATACACCTAATAAAATATGTCTTTTTTTTTTATGAATAGCATTTAGTTGAAAAAAAAGCGTTAATCATAAATTAGATTTTTCCTGTTTTAGGTAATTCTCATTTATGTCATTTAATGCAGGCTAGACATGTCACATCCTCATACTCTTACAAATTAAAAATTATGCTGTTTTCAGTGTAACTGTTTAGTAGAAGTAATGGATGTAGTCAGGAATTGCCAGAAGGAATAAAAAAACTACAGTAAGGACTGCCAATATGGCTATTTGTAACAATGAGCAAGCACCAGGACTATGTGGGGCAGTGGAATATAATAAAAAACAAATATGACAGTCAGGAATGGAATGGAATAGACTAGAACAGAACAGAATATTTTTAGTTAGAAGGAAACTACAAGTCCAACTGCCTTGTCCAAAAGTTAAAGATTGTTCAAATGAATTTAAAGCTATGAACTTGAGGCTTTAACCATCTCTCTAGGAAGCCTCTTCCAGTGTTTGAACAACTTCTCAATAAAAAGATAGATCCTAATGTCCATTTTAAACTTCCCCAGATGCAGCTTTGAGCCATTCCCATGTATCCTGAGACTGGATCCCAGGGAGAAGAGCTCAGCAGCTTCCTCTCCACTTCCCCTCCTCAGGAAGATGCTGGAAGCAATGAAGTCACCTCTCGGCCTCTTTTTCTCCAAACCAAACAAACCCAAAGTCCTCGGTTGCCCCTCCACAGGACATACCTTCCAGCCCTTTCACCAGTTTTGTTGCTCTCCTCTGGATGCATTCCAGTACCTTAACATCGATCTTAAAGTGTAGGGCGCAGATCTGCCCAGTTTTGACAGGCTGATTATGCAGTATTTATTGCACTCTGACAATGTAGATTATGTCTCTTAACTGAATCTCCTTGCCTGCAGTCAGGGACCTCTCTTTAGTCCCTCTATATCGATAAGGCTGTGCAACTGGACTGAGATCCTCCCCTAAAAGTATGGAGTAGCAGATCAGAATTTTAGCAAATGGCAAATATTGAATGATTCGAAGTTTGATTTCAAAATGTAAAGGTGTGTTCATCCCTAGAAATAAGCTTTTTATAAATCTGCTTCTTCTAGGGTCTGTATGAAAGCAAGGAATATGCAAGAACAAGATTTTTCACTATATTGAATTATATAAAATAAACAGAATTCAGAAATTGAGAGCAAAGCAAGCCCAACTGTATTCAGGCTTTAAACATTGTCCCAGAGGTGTTTGGAATTTTGGGGAGAATTTTTCAACTCATTAATTTTAATCCATGTCCATTTAAGATCTTTTGCTTACTCTATATGTTACTCTGTTAATTGAAATCTTATTGCGTTTTGATTTCAGACACACAATTGCATTTGGGTATTTAGTTTTAAACTCTTTGTGCTATAAACAGCTTCATTTATCCATGTAAAGTGATGAATGCTCCCCCATATACACCAAAAAGAATCACAATAAACAAACAAAAAAAGGCACAAACCCAAAACAGCAAAAAAACCCCAGTAAAAGTAGGAAAATTGAATCAAAACAAATGGGGAAGAATTTCAGTCCCTGACAGTACTTTTCTTGAACCCTTATTGTTACTCCTGTATGAGAAAAGCTTATCTAGAGCGAAGTCCATAGGGCAAATGCTGCCATCTAGAGAGAAACATAAAGAAAGTGCAAGATCTACTTAGTGATATGATTTTCATTTCTGGGGAGTCCCAGGAGAAACTGGACCCAGAATGTCCACAGAATGGACTGCACTGACAGAGATGGGAGCCGTGTAGTTATCTTTTCAACAGCTGATGACTGAAAATAGGCAGGTAATTCCCACATACATTGAGCAAAAAAAACACTGAGAAAATCCTGACAAAAGATTTTGAGTATATATCATGGATAACAAATGCCTCTTCTTAGGCACTTAAAATCATTACATGGTGCACAATTTTAACTCAGTGGTTTTTTCTGCTTTCACTCTAAATTTACTCTATTTAAAGGAGGAAATGCAAAATAAGCTTGCATTATTTTCTATTTATTGTTCATCTGCCTTTTTTTCTTCACATTGCAAAGCTTCTGTTGACTCTTCAGCTGGTTTTGAGAATTAGGATTGCAAAATTCAAATAGAATAGCAAACACAAAGAAACCACTGAAAATACCTGAAAGACAAGAAAGAAAAGTGGGGATTTACCCTGTCTCAGTATATTATATGTGCAGCTATATAAACATCCTAGTGTGTTCAAAGACTGGGCTGTACATGTTAAGCTTGAATGGCAAAAATGAATTCTTGTACGTACTTTCAGAAACTGCTAGCAACAGCACTTCTCTGGGCATAATGAAGATGAGTCATTATGAAGTAGTGATTTAGAAGAGTCTGCAAATAATGCTGCAAATGCTCAACCTTGTTATGCCCATTCATTTCACTGAAATTATTTGTACAATTCACCATGAGTGATTCAGCGTTCCAGTTTGAAATGTTCAAATGAATAAGCACAGTTTCACATAGGCAAGTATGTTTCAATGCCAGCGCATAAAACTATGCAATGTGTTGACAAGGTCTCTATGGGCTTTATTTTTAATTACCATTTATTCTTTAATGTGCTGTGCTGTTAATGGAAAACTGTATGTTGTCTTGGTAATGATGTACATAAGTGGCACGTGGGAAGGAAAATAAGGCAACTTCTGTGTCTGTACCTGAATAACATTTGCAATCTGAGACTTTAGGATAGCTTAGCTGCTTCTGCCTAAGTAGTGTCCTACAAGTGGAAAAGAACCATGCGAGAACCCTAATTTTTTCCCTAGGATATGCATATTTGCTGAGAAGTGTGATTGCAGGGCAGATATTTGGTATTTTCACCTGAAAATTGTGAAGGGCATGAAGGCAGTTTGAAGAAATACTGATAATAATTCCTTTACTTTAGGTGTATTTGTAACATTTATAATGCTAGCAGGTTCTGTGTGCCTTGGGAATTTGCTGAGATTAAGGGAAAGATATTTATTTTTTATGCAAACTAAAAATGTGGAGCTCTTTACAGCTCTGCAATGAACTCAAAGGAAATAATTGTACAAAGCTATACTGGTTTTAAATATTAGTTAAGTGAGACATTTTCCTAGTGATTGTAATGCATATCATATTGGCATCAGTAATATTTTCCACCTGGAAACTTTGTCACCCTTCATATTTCATATCTAAATCCTTTTCCATAGTATGATTACATTTGTAAATTACTCAAACATAACCTGTTCACAACACGATGGAATCAGAGCTAGTTCTGCCCTGCACTATAAAATACTCTGAAATCACAGAACAGATTCTTTTTTTTTTGGCCACACTTCTTCCTGGATTTTTGATACTGACATTTGTGTCCAAAAGCCTCAATACATTAAACTTACTGTTCATTTGTTCTTTCAGTTATGAGGTTAGCTGGGTTTTAAGACCATGGGAACTGCTGCAGCCCAAAAGCAGTGCTTACCAGCCATTTTTATATAATTGGTGAGGAGGCTTCAAGTTTGAAGCATTACAGGAAGCACAAGCTATCCCTTGAAATGCACAACAAATACAGTATGGTTTAAAATATATTTTCTCTCTGGCTGCCACAGAGGATTAGAGAAATGAAATATTCATTTTCTAGGGATGCAAGGGCATGTTTTGAAGTGACAGTTCCATATGTTACCAAAAAAAAAAAAATCACAGATGCCTAAAAATGATGAGAAGCTTGTGAGTTTCCACAAACACATGAAAACTTTCCAAAGGCAAATGCCCTGCTTTTATTAAAATGCCCATGAATGTCTTCTGTTGTCTAGCATATGATACGGCCTATGAAAAACTTCAGCCTTCCAGAATGCCAGTGGTGTAAATAGAATTCTACATTCCTACAGTGGGATATTTTGGCTCTTATTTAGAGTTATTTATCTGCTTTGCCAGATCCTCTTCTCACAGTTCTATGGTGTGGTCACTTGTCTATTATGACTAGGGAGGTGCAACATAGAAAAAACAGAGATAAACAAAATAGATAAAATAGATTAAGAATGTGTTTGAAGTAAGTAAAATGTCAAATTATTTATAAGAGTTTGCAAAATAGTGTGGAATCTTTTGCTATCCTCTTAATTTCTGGATCTCTGTATCTGAACATTTTACTTTTTCCAAGAATCACTGAGCATAGTAATGAGATTGTTTGAAAAATGATGATTATAAAATATCCTAGTGCAATCTCATATTGCAATAACTAAAGTAGCAAGATTCAGAATTCAAATTTGAGTTCTTAAAAACAACCAATCCAGCACCAGTAAGATGCCCAAACGGTGGATTTAATTGGGAATTTGGGTGTTCTCATTTAACTGATAAATTTGGCCATGAAATGCAGGTTCTGACAGGATTGCAAACCTATCTTATGACATGGTCTTTCTTCTTTTGGTTTTGGGTTTTTTGGTGGTTTGGTGTTGTGATTTTTTTGATTTTTTTTTAAATTATTTAATGTCTCTTGGCATGTTATTACAATGGTTAGAATTAGGTTTATTTCTTAAGGCTGAGAAGTCCCTATGTTTTCCACTAGTAGCATTTTTCTTAGGGGCCACAAGGAGTATGCTGAAGCAGAAGAGAAGGAGGTGAAATTAGGTTTGGGTCTCTGAGCCAGTCCTGGTTGCATGGGGTAAAATTATTCGTGGGAGGCTGCTATTCACAGTGGGCTTGAGAGACAAGGAAGAAGCAGTGTCTGTTAATATGTGTGAGCATCTGTATTTTGCTGAAAAGTCTATTTAGATGAAAGTTGCCCATTATATGCTACAAATATCTTTTTCCAATGCAAATACAAGGGGACCAAAGTTGCGTGGGTTTTCCATGCCTAAGACCCATTCTGTTACAAAATGAAAACTTGATATCACAAGAAGTCAGTGGAAAATTCCCGCAGATTTAGTAAACTGCAGCTTCATTATCCAGTGATATTTTTGTCTACCATATTTTCAAAACATATTTTAAAACACTTTTGCAGACAAGCCAGTATCACTTGGAATCCGGTTTATGTTAAAACTTGCAAACCTTAAATCGTCTTACTTCTGACATCTCTGGACTGTTTATAGACTGGAGATGGCTCTAGATTCCACAGAAATTCAGAACATAATTTGATTTCATTGAAATTTTCCATAGATTAGGAGCTTGGAATTGCATTTTTAATATATTCTTCTTTAGATAACTGCAGAACGGTATAAAAAAACCCCACAATTCATTTTCTGCCATACTCACTGGGCATGTCTTTGACTTAAGCAACTTTTTGCTCAAAGCAACTGAATATATGCAGTGCAAATAAAGAGATACAGACATGTGCAAACACACATATAAACTAGACAATATGCAGCTGCCAAATGCATCTGGTATAGCTGGCATCAATGCCAGTAAGTTTTATCTTTTTTACCTGCTCCACAACAGCTTGCTGAATACAATGCTAAGCTTTTCCTTCTCTTCCTTTCTTTTCAAGTTGAAAGAAAATACATTCAGTTTATTCCTGCCAGTGTCTGTCTAGACTTAGTAAATGTGTTTGCCTCTTACATTGAGTCCTAGGTTATGATCCTGCTGGGGGGTTATTTTCCTCCACTAGTATATTACAGTGGTAATATTCTTTCTTTTATTCCTTTGAAGAAACTGTGCTAGCCCATGTCAGATAAACTTGGTCTGTTCATAAATAGAAAATATTTAAAACTTTAAAAATCCAAAGATCCTTTTAACAGTGCTTTGTAAATGGATGTTTTACAGGAACATAACTGTTAGTGGTGTTACTGTGTATTATGTGATTTTCTTTGTGTATTTATCACAAAATACAATTCCATGCAAATTCAGTGTTACTAGGCAGCAACGAGGTGCCACAAGAACAGTGGTAGTTTGCAGTCACTTTTTCATGCACAGTATGACTGGACCGCTACGTAAATTTGAGGATCTAAGTGAGACTGCAGAGAGAAATTAGTTATTACAAGATCTGGAGTCTGGTGAAGACCAGAGACAAAGACATTTTATTTTGGAACAAGCAGTAAAAAAATCCTGACTAGCTGTGACATTGATTTTATTTTGTCTAAAAGATGGCATCTCCAGGATATAAATTCTTAACACTATTCCAAAGTCCTTGGGTCAATACTGACATATAGGGAAATCTTCCAAGAAATCAATGCCAAGAACATCTATCTCATAAGACATAAGCATGCCTTGGTTTATAAACATTTTCTGTGATGTGTTTTGGGCCTAGTTTTTCTGCTGATTTGTTCTTCTTTGTATATTGACCCTTTCTTCTCTGTACTAGATTCTTGGCAGAGGGGACTATAACTTATACCATTGTGTAACAGGATTATTCTACCCCATCAGGCACTCATGATCATGGAGTGACCTACCACAAAGGCTGTGGTAGGAGTTCTCCACCTCTCTCTAGAAAATGTGACAACAGGAATGAATTGTTGACAGGTTTCAAAAGACTCCTCAACTCTTTCTTCTGAAAAAAAAAAAAAAAGAAAAAGATTAATCAGTAAAATTCAGAAGAATATTCTATTTTCTGCAAACCAGTGCATTTGCCCTGTGTATTGAACTATGCCCCCAATCATTCCTAAACCATTGTTGTAGCCTGATTTGATTGTCCAGTGACCTATGCTTGGCTTCTGTTTGTGCTGTCTGGGCTTAATGTTTGGTTTCCATCTATCACGATACTACCTTTCTCCTGCATGATAAACTGCATTCAGCAAATAGAAAGAGCTATAAAAATTAACCTAGTTAACTTTTATTAGCTTGTTTTGGTCAGCTACAAACAGGGTGTGACAAGACGCACCCCTGACCTGAGCCCCTTCATCATCAACCTCTGGCATGTGACATGCCTGCTATATGCCAGATAGTTATAGCTGATCCCCAAATGGCATTTTCAAAAATACATACATCATGCAGTCTTTCACTTGTACTAAAACTTGAATTGGAAGTGGATGAGCCACAGCCTAAAAAACAGACTGTGCAGTATAGCTATGGAAGTTGATGTAGCTTCCTATACATCATGGAAGAGCACTTTTACAAACTTCAACAAATAATCTGTTTCTCTTGGGATTTACTGTCCATTCTCATCTGGAAGGCAAGTATTGCTTTCTCACAGTAGGACTCATCTGACCATTTTCAAGTATCTACATCTGAACTGGTTGCTGCTGGCAGTCTGCGTGCTTAGAGGGGAGTGCAGCGCAGGTCACCTCAGTCTGAAATAGCTGTTGAAATACATCAGATGAATAATTGTCTATAACTCTTTACAGACTATATGGGGAAAATAGATAGTCTGCTGGGACTCCCATCTCCAGTGTGGTCATCTGAAGTTCAGTGAGCTGGATTCCATTCATTAAATCTTTTTTAGGCCTATTAATACATGCCTCAAGGTATTTGGCCACAGTGAAAATGCCTTTAGAGTCTGCTACATTTTTCCTCTTGATTAAGCAAAGCTGCCTTTTTTCAGAATATATACCATCATTTGTTTTCTTCTTTTCCAGATATGGTCACCACGTTTTTGAACACATAAATTAGAAGTGCTTTCATCTTCCTCTAATATGACCCTAATACTTCAAAACATGTAAATTAGCAGTGCTTTCAGGTTCCTTTAAATTCACAGAGCAGGAGTGGTACACAAAGAACAGCCTGTGTCCTGGGGGTCGTTCAGCTCCCTACATGTACCTTAACAGTGCTCAGACAGTAAACATAATCTCAAGGTTATGCATAATCTCAGGTAAACATAATCTCAGTAATCTCGGGCCTGCAATAGCTGCTGTTTCTCATGTTTCTGAATAGATTTCCTTCCAATTTATGGTTTAAATCTTGCTACAGCTACTCTCTCCTGAAAACTGAATTAAGAGAATTTTTATAGGCAGGAATCCAAATTTGCCAAATTGTAGACAAACTACAAATCCCTTCCTATTCACTTCTTTTTGAGATAAGAATCCCACTGCTGATATAAAAGGATGTTACCTAAATATTGTTTCAGGATTTAGTCATGAATTGTTGTAATATTCGCAAGTATTAATTTAGCAATGGGTACAACTGTATCTAAAGAATGAGAGACAAAAGCAAAATTGAAGTTTGTAGGTGGTAGAAAATGCTGAATCTCATTACAGATATTTCAATATGACACCTGCATATCAGACAGTTTGATGCTTCTAAAAAAGTAGCTAAAAGCAGCTAAAATTATGGTTTTAAGCAATTAGAAAAGAAATCTCAGCATAAAAGATGATTAATGAGTCAGTTGAAATAAATTCATATTTACAGAGGAAAAACATGCTGGATTTAAGTGAAAGGGTTTTGCAGCTTTTAGAAATTCTAGGAGATTTATTTAAAAATTATTTCAAAATAGATTTGAAAAGTGCTAAAATTATTATTCTCATCCAGACAAAGGGACATTAGATAACTAACTCAACAATGACTTTCATTTACTGTAGTTTTCATAGACATTTTTCTAGTTCTGCAGTGAACTGGTGTGTCTCTGCAATCATACACTGTTCAGCAAACACATAAAGCTAGCATGTTAAACAACACAGGCTGTTCTAACCTGCCACAGAAATAAAAAGTAGTCTTTTTTTTTTCCTTTGTTAAAAGGGCAAACATATGTAATTCTTAGGATTTAATAAAGTAGAGCCTTCAATTACAGAATGAGCATGCACACATACAAAATTGGTTTGCAGATTTCTAAGATATTGCCTCAATGTCCTGACATTAACGCATAGAGGAACTCACTTTTCTCTCTAAATAACCTTATTCTCTCGTTCCCCCCTCCTCCCCCAGCATTGCCAAATGTATCTGTAGTTTGATGGCATCTTTCCAGAGAGTGATGAACAGGTCAGATCAGCAACCAACTTTTTATCCATTGACATACAGACTGACTGATGGAAACTTCTAACAACCTTAAGACTTTAAGCCTCAGTACAAGAGTTTACATCAGACCCTTCACAGAAGGGGAAAGCCGTTTAATCCCAGAAACTGTTAAAACTTCCCACAAGACAAAATAAACTACCATGGTATAGTGTTTGTGTATTCTATTTATTATTTCTAAACAATTCAGTATGAAAGATAATAAACTTAGATCCCTGTGTGTTTTTTCTATTTAGTCTGGCACTGGTACTTGAGTGATCTGCTTCAGATGGCAAGACCTTTATTCTCTGCCACTGATAGCTTTTGCTCTGAGTGCCTCCACTTGTCAGTAGTGCTGGCAATCTTACTCCCTCATTTCACCACAAAAGGGAGATTTTTAAAACTTGAGTAATGCTTTGTTGCAAGTTCAAATTCCAGCTGTAACTTAATTCTAAAATAATTTCAGAGCATATTTCCTTTGTTATTACCTTACTACAAATTGCAGTATGAGATTTCAAATTGCAGTGTATTCAGTGGCATAATTCTGCAGTACAGCCTGTGAAATCTAAGAAGCCTGAATGCAAACATACTTGGTCAGCACCTATTACCCATCTCTACCAACAGATGCAAGCATTGTCTTGCATTCTGCTTGCCACTCAGCAGCTACAACCACACTGCTGGCAGCCTACAATGGACATGATTTTCCTCTGAATGCAAGAAAGGTTTTCAATACTGTTTCAATAGTGTGCAGGACTAAGGATTAGATGACAGCATTCAGTTTCCTGAAAGGTACAGCCATTAACATAGGAGTGTAACTTTTGAAAAAAATGTCATCAGAAGATGACATCAATGAATTCAGACCCTTTTAAAGCCAACAAATGTCTGATCCACAGAAACTTTTCAAATTCTCTGTTAAAACCTGTAATTTTGTGTGATTAATCATAGTCTACATATCCAAAAATTGCAAAGCAGCAGACCCTCTGCACATTATTTGCATTAGTTTCCTGTTTTATATGTATTCGTGTGTCATAATTTGAAATCTAAGCAGGCACTCATCATTGTTTGAAGACCAATTTAACAGAACTGTCCTAATTCAGAACTGTCTTAATTCTCACTCTAAAGAAATAAAATATGCCTTAGATAAAGAATTTGCTGTCCATTTTTAAGGCTTTTTGTTTGTTCATTTTCACTCAGCCTAGGCCTCATTTACCACAGGATTTGTGCAGGATCCTTCTGGAGTGCCTCAGAGTTGTTAAGTGACAATCTAAAAGCCGATTTAGGATTAGCTAGCTTAACCAGGTGAACTGAGGGTTTCACTTTGATTGGGTAGAAAAGCTGTAGCTGTGCTTGGAAGTCCATATTGTGATACTGAAGGGCTTTATCAACATCCTGAGAGGAGTGCATTCAGAATAGGTGATGATGCGAATCTCACTAATCAGTGAAGGATTATCTGAGGCTCAAAGCTATACTGCTTCTAATTCCTTCTTCATGACGCTGTTCATGCACTGCAAAATGATCCAGTGCAACACCAGAAGTATAAATATTAGATGAGACTCTTCAGTATCTTAATTAGTGCTTTCTAAGGGAGCAGTTCTTGAATAGTCAGGGTAATCAAGTGCTTTTGAAAAAGTGCAAAATCAGAAGTGTATCAGAAATCTGTGATGATTTCTAATGTACAGTAATTGACACTGCATCGTACACAACATATATCACTAATTTTAGAAACAGTGTTGGCATCAACTCTGATACCAAATTATTGACAGGATTCAGTATTTCTAGTCACACCATTACTGTGCTGAAAACAGTGATTCTGGATAATTCTTTCCTCTTACTGTAAACAGGTCAAATTCTCCATTGACAGATTTCTCCTATATGGATTAGGGGTGTGCCAGTACCCTGCACAATCATTCAAAATAGAATTTTCTATACCCTATCCATGTTTCTTCAATAGAAACAAAAACAAAAACAGCAAAAAAAAAAAAGGGAGGGAGAACATTAATGAAACACTGAATAGAAGGTGGTTTTGTTTGTTTGGATTAGTCTTTTTTCTTCTCCTAATACATTTAACAGAATATAACAGTCTATGGAACATGGGACTGATAACAAAATGGAGCAAGCTGGTCTAGTGGAAGGTGTCCCTGCCCATGGCAGAGGGCTTGGAATTAAATAATGCTTAAGGTCCCTTCCAGCTCCAACCTTTCTATGATTCTAAGAATCTATGAAAATTTGAATTTTCTACCACAACTCTGGTGGAAATTTATGTTTGCACTTGCAATAAATGACAGGTTTTCTAAATTGGAAAAGTTATATATGTCTTTAAAGGCATATTTATTGATAAAACAAGTGCTCCACTAGTTTGCTTCACTATGCACATTGACAAAATGACAGAACAAGGTGTCTTTAATTCCTGACATCCAATTAGGTCAAATATCTACAAGACCCCCAACAGAGTGAGGAATTGCTTCCCAGCATTTCTTGTAGTCTTTTATATTCTTTTGTCTCTGTTCCTTTGTACCATGCTCATTTTACTCTTCTGGTCTCCAAGAAAAATATTTACAAGTCATTGACATCTCTTAAAATATGTTTTTATTAGACCCTTTCTCCTTACCTTAAGCTTCAGGAAGATACAGAAAAAAGGTGGGCTACGAATAAGACCCCAGATCTGAGGAAACCAGAAACAGGTTCTGATTTTGTAGTATAGGACAATTCATGGAATAACTCCAACACTAAAAATCTTTAGATTAGTAGCTCAGGATTTTCATATTACAAATTTTTTATTGAATTCACATTTATGTAAATGAAGCTTAACAAAAAAAAATTTTGCAATTTTACCAGACAACTGTCATTACTTATTATCAGAAACACCTATTTAAAGTTGAGAAAGTAAAAATATAATCTGTCTCTCTTAAAGGAGGGGGGTAGGGGTGTTAAATTTTAATGCTGTTCTGAAAATTGTGTTCATATAGGTATACTTGTGCTCATCATGGAAAGTACATACTTTCAAGTTGACTTGCAATATTTCTATGAAAGGAAATAAAATAAACTTAGAAATCAGACATTATAAAGACAAATAATGTATTTCATTTAATTACTGTTTTCAAAACCAGATAGCAATATTTTATCTTCTGCTTTCCATGATACCAAGAAAACATACATTCCAGGTAGACTTCAGATATTGTGTCAGAGGACTTCCATTTCTATCACTCCTTGATGATGAATGAGGTGGTTCTTCTAAACAAATAAGCACTTCAGAGAGTTACCTTTGACAGGGTTGTTAATCCTGGGAGTCTGCCTTATCACTGTAGAATTCAAGGGCTGAAGTTGTACAGTATCCCTGTACTGCCTGTCTCTTACACTGCTGCTCTGGCTGGGAGTTGGTACTGAACTGTTTCACATCTTGCATGTAAAGCCATGCTTAGGGCTTCTGTTCTGTTGTGCTTGAAGATAGAGGGTCTTATCATCTTAGTAGCCACTGGCCCTCTTAATATCTGGCTGAATTTCTCATTCAGATGGATGTGTTATCAGCCTGTTTCCACTGGTGTATTGTTTCCTTTACAGCCTTTCTTCACTGAATGCAGTGAGATTTCAGACTATAATACAGAGCTTACCTTGAGTGCTACAGAGCATTAAGGCAATCTGGATCACACTGTCACACTCTTATGTCACAAATGAATTAAAGATATGGTCCTTTAGCTCAGGAGGGCTTCACAAAATGGCAATTTTGAAGAAATGCAGAAAATCTTATGTTTTTGCATACCTGGCAGCAGCTATTGTTCTTAATATCACCATTAAAACTATAAAGCCTTTAAAAAGCAACAGGTAATGGGGTTGTTCTAGTGATTAAGGGGAGAATCTGGATGCATTTTCACAGGATTGAAAACTCTTCTCAAGCATTCTTCCAAATGTCTTTCATCCTTTCTCTCCACCACCTCCCAAATCCCTTCCACACCACCTGCCATAGAAATTTGGAACATTACCAGGATCATCTGAAAATTACAAGTGAATATTCTTTTATCTCCATCAGTTTCCTTATCCCTTAAAAGGTTTAGAACAGGCATTTGACTTCAGCTGCTGCTTGAAAATCAAAGCATAATGTGTTTCCAGTTTATAAATTATAAAATATTCAAAAGCACAGACTCATGTTCAGGAATTGGTTATACTGCTTGATATCTAGAGCAGTTGGTTCCTTTCATCTCTGTTGCTTTACCCTCCTACTCCCTCTTTCCTTTCCTTCTTAAGGGTAGAACACAAAGAAAATGTAAATTTTGATGCCTTGGGCCTTGGAAAGATAGGAAGGAAAAAGATAATGCCAAAGAATAAATGAGGGAGATAGGGTGAATAGAAGGTCTCTTTTGATCTGACACCAGTAGTTCCATTCACTAGTTTCATTCCTTGTCCATCAGAAAGATCCCTAATGCAATGTGTTAGCTCTGTACAGGCTTTTCTGAACAGTGGGTAGAAAACCAGTACTGTACTAACAGAAAACTGTACTAACTTTCATTCTACTGTCTCAAAACTCAGCATGAATATTATTTGTCATTGATGTCATGTGAGAGAGAGATTTTAACACCACTTTACAGATAGAATACTGTGAGCACAAGGAAGCAGGAGAGCATTCCAGGAATACTGACCAGAAAACAAATGTTTGGGTCTGATCTTCAGAAGCTGTTTTCTCTAGGGGCAGGGAAAGCCCTGCACTCATAGCTGATAGAAAATATGCATACCATTCCCCTTAGCTGCCTGCACTGAAAAAAACAAGTTCTCTTAGATGTAAAAGATGAAATCCTCATTGGAGTGAGGAGTAACTCCCTGACTTAAGCAGAGCTGAATTTTTCCCTATGTGCTTATTTCTGCTTAGTGCATAGTTTGTCAAAGTGAAAAATATACTTAGATTGTAGTTGATTTTTATGGATTTCGTAGTGGCAAGACCACTATGAAAAGTTGTCTGTCACCCTTTACTCTAATTCCTAATCCCACATTACACTTTGTGCTCTCCTCAGCTGTGCTAACTGTCTGGAGAGCCAGGCTTACAAACTCAGCCACTGAAATTATTTTGATTGTGTTTTAAATCATCAGGATCATTTAGGTGAGATGTAGCGGAAGAAAATTTAGCTGGGAGTGTTTGTTATTTTTTCAAACCTAAGCAGTTCTAATGTCCTAGATTATACCAGATTCCTCAGACAGTTGCAGTAAGTGTTAGAGGTAGGGGTAAACTAAACTGGAATGGTATTTCTGCCAGGGAAATATATTTTAAAGTGTCCTGAGAATCAAAAGCAGTTGACTGTTTCAGTACTGTCAGTTCACAGTGAGCCTATGTATTTTTAGAGGACATAGCACAGTGAAAGTTTGATGTTGATTCATGTGTGAAAACTTCCCTTATAAGTCTTTATAAATAGAAATACTTCTTAAATGAAGTATCAATACATTTTTTTTAATGGAGTAAGAATACAAAGCTGTTGTTTTTTAGAATTTGCTCTATCTGATGTCAGTGACAAAAAATCACGTGGGGAACCATTCTTTTAAGAGAACCTTTCTCCATAAACCCTTGTGTAATGGGGGACTTGTTACTCCTTTCTGCTGTGGAAGAAAGGTGACCTACAGTTTTGAGCATACTATTCTAAACCTTGTTTTCTGTGTCATATCTCAGCTAGCTTTATAGCCCTCAATCTTTTAGCTAAGCAAATGCTTGAATATTTGCCATATCCCTGACATGATGTTTCTAAAAGCAATATATCAAAAGAAAAACTGCAAATTAGACTCAAAGTAGTTTTTGCCGATGAGAATTCTATTTGCTTTCAATAGATATGTGCCAATAGAGAGGTAAATCCACCTTTTTTAATTACTCTTATTTTGTTGTCATGTATCTATTGATTAGGACATTTATCTAAAGAATAAACAACAGCATCTTGGACACTGTTATCCAATGTGATGTAACCATGGCATACAGAGATTTAGTCGTATGTTTTCCTAACTTTGCTATCTAGCAAACACATCACTCTCCATTTAATTCTAGTCTTAACTCTGCAATAATTAACATCCTTTATTTTATAATAGGTTAGATGTAACTTATTTTGATCTATTTAGCTGTTATATGTAATTGACTGGGGTAAATGATGCTACTTAACTGTCATTTAGTGATTTGGAACCTGTGAGAGAGCATTATATTGACTGAATTTTATTATAGGATGAGTATATAAAATTGATTTTGAGTGATATGAGGTTCATGCTCTCCATTTAGCACTTTTTATTATAAATGCCTGTTAGTGCTGGCTTAAATTTTTTTTCCATCACCTAGGCAGAAAATACATTCTTTTTGTATTTTACAAAACCAAAGGCAGAACACTAAAGCATCGCATGTCTGGTCTTTGAAAGCCTCTGGGTCTGTTACAGCTCCTATTGAAGTCATTGGGAGTTTTGCCATAGAGTTCAATAGGACTGGGAGGAGAGCCTATGTTTATTGTTAACTGAGATATACTGGAGTTCTGTTCACAGTGAAATAGAATGATGCGTCTGAATTGTTTCAGAGGTTTATTATGTGCAGGCTGCAATTCCAGAGAACCTCTGTTTACAGGAGAAAAAAAATTCTGCATTCCTTGTACAGTCAGAATTTCCACTGAAGTCAATGAAATCTTTGGCTGAGTAAGGATAAACACTTACAAACCAAAGTAGAAGATTTAGTGAAAAGCAAGTATGTTACTGAAGGGCCTGTTGGCTGTGTTCCTGTTTTTCCTGTCCTTTAGATTTGGAGAGTTATCCAATGCTAGTAGGCTTTAGTTCCTTACGTCCACTTACTGTTGGTCACTTTGCAGTGACCACGCACTGCCCTTCTTACAAGGAGTGTCTGTGCGAAGAGAAAGAGCTGAAACTTCTTAACTGGATTTTCAGAAAAATTCTGGTTGATTCAAAACATGCTGACATATCACCTCATTTCTTGTTGATTTTTTTTGCTGAGAACCTGATGGTTGTATGAAATCCACACTGTACTTGCAAATTTGTGCATGCCAGGGATCCAAGCTTCTGAACAGTGAGGACTTCCAGGAGGGTTTTTTTCCTTCCTACGCTATGTCAGCCATAGCCTAGTCCCAAGCACTTTTCATGTACAAGCATGCTGAAACCTTGATGTCTCAACAGTTACATCATCACAAATTAACTTCTCAGTGCTCTTCCACAATTATTACTTTGTGACATGTGTGCCAAATACTGCAAAATTGGGCTGCCACAGTTTGCCAAAAAATTTGAGGGTTTGTGAGTAATTTTCTACTAAAACAGAAAGTACAAATAGGTGCCTTAAATGAAGTAGAGTAGCATTAGAGATTAATCTGTCTTCCCTACTAATTCTAAATCTTCTGGTAGCATAATACCTCGTTTGTCCCATGTATGTATGCAACAGAGTTTTGAGGACCTTCTTGGTTCTTAGTAGCACTGATCCCTCTACGCCTTCACTGTGCATTGGGAGCCAGTGAAATTCTTCAGCAATAGTAGTACAGCAGGGACCTCAACAGGAGGTGAGGAGTGGGGTGGAATTACTGCTATGTGTTTCAGAGTGTTTCTCAAGCTTACTGGTCTGACGTAAAAAACAAATGATCTTTGTAAGATACATGTTAACCCCGAGTTTGAAGGCAAAAGAAAGTGATTAGAATTTGCAGAGAAGAGATGTTTAGAAAAAAATAACAAACCCAAAATTTCAAAATGGAGATGATATACTGCATACTGAGAATAAGAGATGCTAATAAAACAAAAGACTTAATTGAAAATACATTATTTTTTTCACAGTCTACATTATTCTCTGTCAAATATGCTGGGAACACAAATCTGCATCTGCATTGATTGGATGAATTTCAAAGACCTTTTACCTGCTCTCTGTTTGTGTTGCCTCATATCTTTATGACATGGAATGAACTGCTTGGCGCCACGTTGCTGTTATCCATTAACCATTCCTGTTTTCCTAATCATCTTAGACTCCATCTTTCTCTGTCCTATCTGTTATTGTCTTCTGCAAAGAGATGTGATGTTCCTGTAGCCTGTTCTGGTTTGCATGACATGATTTGTGTTCCTGCCTACAAGGGTTTCTCTACTGAACCCTGTACATTATCTTCCCCCAGCACCCCCCACTCCCCCTCCTCTGTAACCAGGAGAAGAGGGTCATACATCTGTAAAATGACAGCACTTATGAAAAATGGGAGTTTGGTACACATGGCTCTCATCAGACACAGACTCATCTTCCATGCCACAGACACTACTTGTTTCCTTGCAATGCAGACCGTAGCTGGAAACACAGGAAACACCTAATAAATTGCCTGACCTATCAAATTAACAAGTCATCAAGAAACTATTTTGGTAATCAATGAGCAAAGCAGAATTGTTTGCTCTCAGGCAGAGCAAAAAGAATGCATGGTGATGGAGCAATTTATTTTCTTCGTCTCTCTTCTATAAACAGCATTTAGCTGGACTGTAAATTTGCTGCAATACAGGGAAAAATGTGAAGAATCTATTTTTAGAATTAGGAGAACTCTTAAACCTAGAGGCATGCACTGGCCTAAGTTTTTGGCTGATTATAGAACTCAAAGAAACTCAGATATGCTTGGATATGTGACAACATAATTATGTCATCACTATTTCTGGTGGGTTTAGTTCTGATTATAATAAATACATAATAGAACTTAAATTTTGTGGGTTTAAGCATGGTATAGATTGAAGTAAGCCTCAGTGTGTAGTCCCTATGCATGCAGCCTTAGAGAAAAACTACAAAGTGTAATATTTTCAGCCTTTGTCTAAAGCACCTAATGAGTAATTGACAATGAATGAAGCAGACATTTTCTACCTGATGTGCCCTTAGATACAGAAATAGGCTGGCTCTCCTGGTTAGAAAAGGTAGATGCTTGGAGCTGCTAAATATTAAGCCATGGTGATGGCTGTGTGGTTGCCAAGGGTAACTGGAGCATTTACTGCCCAGCTGGGATAGTGCAGCAAAAAGCTGTTCCTATGAAATAAAAACAGCATATAAAAACGTGAGACAGACTGGAAACTTGTGATTAAGGTCTACCTGTAACTGCCAAGGGTGTTCTGCCCAGTGAAGCTTGTACAGTAGACAGCAAGAAGTCAAGGCAGGTGTCATTTATGTTGTGAGCTTAATAGTAGACACCCGTTTGAGTACTCTGCCAAACTGTGGTCTCAAAAGGAATTGAATTATTTGGAAATTTATAGAACACCAGTAATGGTGCTACCACTGAGACATACCCTTGCCTTTCCTGGGCATTTTTGTGGTGCTTAGATTCCTGTTTTAATGACAGACCTTTAGCAAATCACTTTGTAGAGACCCCTGGAAAATTATTCCAACTGATAATTACTTCAAGTGTTTTCTTTTCTTTCTTAAATTTAAAATTTGAACTCCTGATAGGATGGAATAGAGCTCTGTAGATTATCAGGTTATTATGTATGGCTATCATTTTCCCTGGGCTTTTTGACAATGAGAGGACAGAACAATTGCTATAGAGAAGTAAATGGGATAATGCAGGAATCCTTCTGACAAAAATTATAAATACAATTTGTTGTGAAAATCTGTGACGTGCCCATTGCAAATTCTTCATATTTATAAGAAGTTCATATTTGAAGTTATGCGTACTTTTTTTTCTGTCTAAACTCAGTTCCATGTCTGTAGTCCCAGTTCAGTAAGACGTTTAAACATATGGACTTCGGTAACCATGTTTTAAATCTGTTTTAAGTACTTGTGGGGAAGTTTTGTTGTTATATTGTGGGGAAGGGATGAGGGGTGGAGTCAGTAAATTTCCCGCCTCTGTCAGTGTTATTTTGACTTTGGTGTGGAGAATTCTTTTTGTTGATGTAAGTGAACTTTGTGAAGACTATGTGATTAATGTATATTTTAATGATAATTCTTATGCATGCACATAATTACTTTCTTAATGCTGAAAACATATGACAGGGTTCCTCCCCCCACCCCCTGCCCCAGTCTTTGTGTAAACTGAGGTCAAATAGGAGAAACTCATGTGGTTATTGCAAGAATTAAAATTGGCCAAAATTAAGATTATGAAACTTGTCACTAAATTCCAGATGGGATAAGAACCTGGGTTACACTGATTGTTGTTTACAACTGTCTGAATCCAGAAGTACACCAGGGTCAATGATTCCTGACCTTATCGCATGTGTGCTGAGCAATGCCTCCAATCTGTAGAAAACTCACAATTCTACTCTTGCAGGACATGCAAAGAGACAAATTAAAATTTCTGGATATTAAGCATCAAGTTATTTACTTTTTAGAGGAAGAAGCAGTGAATAAGTTGCAACTAATTGTGCATGTCATTAAATTAACTTTTAAACTAAAAACAGTTTTTGTGCGTAAGCACAGAGTGCTAATTAAGGTTCCCTTTTCCAAAATATCCCAAACAGAAACTGTATCTAATGTATATATAATGATGAAATAAATGCCACTAATTACTGGAATATTTGTTGAAGACAGCATAAATCATGTTAGATTTATTAATAAATTTTAAAAATACTTGTATCACAGAAATGGTAAAATATTCTTCCCTCCATGCTCAAACACAAAAAATCTTATAGTATCAGAGTACATGCTATTGGGTAGTCAGGACGTGATTTTCATCTTTTAATTGTTACTGTTTAATAGAATAAAATCACCTTTCTCATTTTTTAAATCCACAGAAAGTTTGAGATAAAATTATTGTACTCCTTAAAAAAAGGGCAGAACCCTAAATACTTTGCTATTTGCTCCATATAATTCCTTAGTTTAGAATTTTCCTAGTAAGTTTTTTCTGTAACAGTGGCAGTAGTTTGTTTATTCATAATTTTAAATTTCAGAAAGACAGATGGCTGTAGATAAGCATCTTCTTCCAGTTTCTTCAGGGAAAACCTCTGTCATATTCAAGACATTCACTTTGCAACTTTGAAAGTCCAGGTTAACCACATAAACAGCTGAAAATTGAGCTTAGTTTTATTTAATAGTAACTGTAATAGTTGCTTTGCATTTTTGCATTATGTTATCACTTTACTAAGTTTAATGCTCCTTGGTATGGGACTGTTCAGTTCATGGGAGTTAAGCATTTCTCAAGTCAACTTCTGGTTTAACAGATGTTTGATTTAAAAGAGTTCCTTAGCAGTATAAATTATAGTAGACTAAATTGCTCATTTAAGGGCATGACAAAGCAACTCTCAGAGCATGCTCTGGTATGTGAAGCAAGCTGGGTGAGTGCAAAAAGCAGCACATGGGTCTCCATGAAAAAAAGTCCTCTTTCCTATGTTTTAGACAGGGACTCTGTCATACAAAAGTTATGCCTCCTGCTAAAGTAGTTGAACCAGCTGCATCCCATGTGCTGAAAACACTCTTGTCTCTTATTTCTCTTGTTCAATTATTGTGTCTATAAATTGCAGTGGGCCACCTGTGCAATGCACTCATCCAGAATAGCCCCAGAGGAAGCATTAACATATCAAGGCTCATAAAGCACAAATCCTTAAATGTAAAAACTGACACTTTCATCCTACTCCAGCCTACATCTATATAGACATTAAAACAGAAAGGAGTAAAGAATATTTTACTATGCAAGTTGAAGGCCCTGCTCTCCTCTTGCAGAGGTCAGCAGCAAAACTCCTCTTGATTTTTACTTGGAAACAGGATCAAGGTATAAAAAGCATGAATTCTAGTTACATATTTTAGAAACTTATTCTGACTTCTGCCATCTATCAAGTTTGATGCACCTATTAAAAAAAAAGAAAGGAAGGCTTATGTTCTTGACATTAACCATATTTTTATTATTCCCAGTCTGAAAGAATTATATCAGATCTCTCTGGAAAGGGGCCTCTGGATTTTGACTGTCCAGAGGAAGATCTTCAAATCAGGAAAACTGCTTCTTCTACTTCTATTACTCCCTCTTTAGAAAAAGTTTAAGAATTATTATTCTTTTCTTGACATGTCACGGGTAAATCAACAAATGCTGAGACAGTTTTTTTTAACCTCTGGGCATAGACACTGGCCAGAATGAATGTAAAGATGGCAATTTTCCAGTTGCTGCAGTCTGCAGCACAGGTAACTCAACAGGGACAGATCAAGATGAGACTAGACATTTCAATCAGCTTGAGCAGTTCTTGAGCAACCTGCTTAAGAAAAGAAGCTCTCTGGAGAAGCAACCATCTCTATACATTTATCTCCAGTGTATCCATTGTATCACTGATCAGTAGACAACAGTAATAATTGTAGTATGAGACAGCATTTCTCTGTCCTTGACATAGATTAGTAAGGTACCCTCTGCTTCACTCCATTGCATTTCTAAATTTATGTAGGCTTTCAGTTAACATTTTCTCTAGGACAATGTATGCATATTCTTAAGGACTTCATGTGAGAAGTTTGCTACCACATGTAACAGTGTTGAGCTTTGAAGGAAACTGGTTTGGATACAGAAGCTGCAGAACGTGAATGTGTGTACAGAAGGAAGGCAATCAAGGCAAGTGTCTCATACAACTGGTGATGTAGATTTCCAAAATAAGAGAAGATTCAAGGCAGGTTCCTCATGCTAATAGTAATTAGGGTTTTTTGGAGGTGATTGCATACCTAAGAATGCAAACCCACCTCTATCTCAGTTTAGGACCCTGTCTAAACAGTATGTTCAGATTTCCATATCTCAGACATCTGACGTTTCTTGAAGTGGCTGCCTGTTCAACTCAGCCCTTCATAAACAACACAGTCCTTCCTCACCATGTTGTTTAACTGCTTGGTTCTCTTTCTTTTTTTTGCCGATTCCCTAGCTCCAACTCTTACGACAGTTTCTAACACATCCCCGCATTGCAAACCTTTTCCTCTCTACAGCGCAATTAGACCCCTGACCTTCTATTCCCCAAAGCTAAAGAAATGCCAAATTGCCACCAGCACTTCATTATGTTTATATATTGGTCCTATGAGACTTGAATTTTCTCTGGTTGTCCATATCCTTCTTTTAATTTCCTGTTTACTGGCATCATACAACTTTCCGTGGTATCCAATGCTCTTGAAATATGATATATTTTTATCAGGCAAGGTTATTTGCACTTTTCAAAATTGTATCTTCAATATTAACCAGGGTGAATTAGTAATTATTACAAAACCTAAAGAAAGGAGAAAGAAAGTAAAAATTCCATCGTCTTAAACATTGTACAAGAAGATTTTGTGGGTTTGGATCAAGATCCGGCATGCAAGTTCACTCTTACTCACATGAGTAGCCTTTGTCTTCAGTGCATTACTGAACCCTTACTTTTCAAGTGCACTCTTTCAAAAGCTTCCACATTAATCCTCCCTAATTGCAGATAGAAAACTATGCACAGATGAGTACCTTTTCCCTGAAGAAGACAAGTCAGTGAAAGTCATTCAATAAAGGATTCAAAGCATGTTTTATCAACTTTAATACATATTATTACATTTTCTGCTAAATCAATCCTACATGAGCAATTATTGTGGCTGTGAATCACATTAGATTACCTGTGTGCTGTGATCACAGTATTTACCCTTAACTCTGCCCTGAGAACATAAAACAAACAAACAAAAAAAATCTTTCCTTATCCTCCTGATATATTAATCCTTATTTTTCTTCATGGTGCAAAAAAGGTGGCCTCAGCTATTTATGTCAGCAGGAATTCCGTCATTCTTTCAGGGAATCAGGCACTATTTTAAGATAGTATTACTCTAGCCTTTGGGAGGAACTGGTACTGTAGGTTAGCTTCTAAAATCCTGAGCCGGTCTGTTTTCTGTTGTCATTTTAGGCTCTGCTTTTGATATTCACCTTTCCATATATTCTCAACAGACTTCAGTAGCAGGCTCTGATGGGTTTTTTCACTGAATCAGTTCCTCTTTCAATTTTGTCCCTAGTTAATAACAGCATATACAGTTGAGTAAATTTTCCGCCTTTATGCAAACTTTTCAAATGCCAGTTTTTGGGAACAAAACTCTGTATTATCCTATGACCCTTATTGGAATGAAAGGTCAGGCTAAAATGATGATAATGGTAATTTCTGGGGTTGAAATCTATTAATCTATTTGCATTAGTTCTAACTGCATGAGACCGGAGATATGTGAACAGACATGGCAGGAGAATAACCTTCTGTTAGCTCATACCTGTTGAAACAGCAGGTAGTTTAGCCTTGACTTGACTCAGCTGTAAGAGTGGTCAACATGCAGAGTGTGTTCTTGATGCAGAGTGCTTCAGCAGAGTGGTTTTCCCACAGGTACACACTGATTTTTTACTATTTTCAAATTCAGCCTGTTTTTTGTAGCTTATGAACCCTAAAGGTGGGGTTTGAAATTACCGATTCAAAGTGATCAGTGAGAATGTGCACCTCTCTCTCTGGGGCCTTCCTACTGTTGAGTCAGTACTTGTTAATTTGTTATATAGTAAAAGCCCAGTGTGAGGCTCTGAAGTTGTTCAAAATAAGCTTTGGAAGAGAACTCCTGACTTTCTTTGGCTGCCAAAGTTTAGATTTTTTGCCTGTGAATACTTTGAATGATCTGTTGCTTAGCTGAGGAGAGCTGCCTTCCTTCTTGAGCAGATATCAAACACCATTTACAAAACATTTGTACTTATCATAATAATATTTGGAAACATTTAATTGTTCAAAACTTAGCATCAGTTTTTTAAGGAGATTTGGAAATGAGATCAGGCTGAAAATTATCAACGCACTCTATGTATTACATGAAATTGCTGTGAAACTACTAACTGAAAGTTTACAGTCCAGTTCAATGAGATCTTCCTGAGGCAGCTGCAGATGGGAAGGAAAGGTTTGACACATGGTAGAAAGATGTGTGGTATGAATAGATCCATTTTTAGAGGGAAAGGTGTAAAAAGTATTTGTCTCTGTTTTATAACAAAAATATCCCAGAGAAACAGTGAGCCATATTCTCATTTCTGTAATTTTTTCTGTTCATGAAATCTGCTTCTTTTGTCTTTCCTGGGAATAAATAATAACAGAGGATGGGTGGAGAATATCAAAGTGACCTTCTTGATGATTTCATCTTAACTGCACTCCTTTTAAGCAAGCAGTTGCCTTGTTTCTCTTAATTTCTTCTCTTCCCATGGTTTGGCAATGATATAATGGGAAACATTAAACTTTCTGTACAGACTCTTTCAAATGTGAATTTGCATTTTTTTGTTGGTAACTACTGAGGAAGTATTTATGCAAATGAAAGCAGCTCCCCTCCTCTTTTCCCAGCCTACAGAAATGGGGAAAACAAATAATATCTGTCAAAAATGGGGTAAGTTCAGTGGCACCACCTCCCAGACTGTCTTAGCTGAGTGTCTCAAAGTTGGTCCCTTTTTTCCCAGTATCACCAGTCTTAACAGGACTCCATGCTTTAAGTCAGATGCATGTTTTCCCCATCATGGGAAAGGGGAGCACCATGGGCAGTCGTACTTCAGCACAGTTACCCACTGACAGCAGTGAAGCCACATGGCAAGCCTAATTCATTTGGGCAGCTGTCTTCTGATCACCGGTCTGGAGTGGTGATGCACAGTCCTGGTGCAAGCAAAGGTAGCCATCCCATGTGTAAAGGAATAACAAATGGAAGACACGAAGGAAATGACCAGTTACAAAACTGCTATAAGATAGTGTAAGATTGGACCTCAGTGTTTTACTTGGAATATGTCTCTGGGTTTACCGTTTTGTGAAAGAGGTGCTGGCTGGTGTAATGACAGGACTGCATGCCTTGATTATAGTATCCTGGAAATGCTGGATCCCCAGCAAGATAGCTGATGCTGTGTGCCAGGGAATGTGTATGCAAAATGTCATTATAATTTTCTCTCAGAATGTTTTTATATTGCTCTTCCCAAAAAAAAAGATAATATCACTGGGGATTCAGTCTGGTCCCAGTGAATTGTTACGCTCTGAAAGTGGGCTCAAGAGTTTATTGAAGTTATATTCACAAGTCTTTGAAGAATTCTCAGGCAGATTGAAATGGAAATAAGGCCAATTCCACTCAGTCAAACTGTTCAGTGCACACTCTTCCTCTGTTTCAAATGCTGGGCATTTGAAATACAGATATAGTTCTTCAAAAGACCTTGAGTGAAGAATTTTGAGAGTTAGGGGGGTTTTTGACATGGAAGTAAAATGGAGTAATCTCAATCTAGTTCTTTTCAAATACAATCTTTCTACTTCAGTGAAATTACAAACTGAATCTAAAGTCAGGCTAGGAGTACAGCAAAAGATTTTTCAGTTGGCACAAGTGGAAATTTGGCTACAAAAGACTCATAGCCAAATCAGACATTTAGAACAAGTAGAAGGACTCTTGAGTAGTTCGTGAGACGCATACTGAAATAAAGCAATTATCTACATAATGAAGAGATACCTTCAATTCATATCACCACTTCAGTCCAGGTCCACATTTATACCACTCCTAAGCCTTTGGGGTCATCTAGATCTTGGGCTATGACTTGGCCCCACTTAGTAAAATTCAGAGTTTTTTCACTGTTTCCAGTGAAATTTTCTGTATACTATTTCAGTAGGTCTATAAACCAAATCTTCCTTCAGACTGAGAAATATTTTTTCTTTGGTAAATAATACACAATGAATACTGTTTATTTGTACAATAATTATTGCCACTCTCTACTTTTTAATGTATTTCCACTGGCACTGAACTGGTTAGTCTCTCTACTCTGGGATACAACCACAGGATAGCAAGGAGATTGTCCATGGGAAGACTGAAGAAAATAGCAACGTTTCTACATCACTCTAAACACTAAGCTGTCCCCCTGTGACCTCTAGCTTCACTTAGTCACACATGTGCATGGAGATGAATTTTGAGACAGAAATCCTCTTTTGTAGCAGTGTGCACCTGCCAGTTTCATCACGGACAGCAGCAACTCTGCAGCAAGCAATAAATCTGTCAGTGGGATCAAGTAGTGAATGGCACCAGTGGTTTCACATCCAGCTATTTTGAGTCAAGCAGCTGAGTGATTTTTTTTTCCTCTGAGTTGACATAACACTATGCTAAGAAAATAAATTTCCTTAGTATTTCTCTTGTTCTGTCCAGACCCCAGTAGGCTCCACATTCTAATTCTATTCATTCTGGATTCCCAGATTCTACAAGATCTGGTTTTTAAAAACAGGCTTCCCCTTTCCTAGCACAATGTCCAAGAATGCCCATTCAGCTTCTTTTTTCTAACACCAGTTGGTTACTGTAGACTAGTATAGAAACCAGTGAGTTTAAATGTAGTTCACCTAGTAGACATTTAAAATACTGATATTTGAGAGAATCCAAAGAACTCCAAGCCAGAGACCAGACAGATGCAGATCCAATAAGGGATCTCACAAACATAACCCTAATGTGCATCAAACTCCAGTGGCATCTTTCAGTCATCTAAAACTTGCCCATCTGTGGCACCAGTCTTAAAACTTGCAATATCCGACCTTAAGAAACTAAAGCAAAACACAGAAAAAACTGAGAAAAGCATGTCTAAATGATAATAAGTGATAATCACATCAAGATACAAAACTAACCATAATATCAAGACGGAAAATGTAAATTTAAGCTGCATAAGGACACAAACATGCTTTCTTCCAGACAGCATGATTAAAAGGCAGGTCTTAATAGAATCATTTTACAGATGCTTTTCAAAACACTTTAATTATTTTAAAAAAAAAAAGGAAAACCACCAATTTAACTTCATGACTTTTCTACTGTGGTTCTCTGCTTCCATTTCTTCAAGAGATATCACATCATGGCTCCCTTATGCAACAACAGATATGATTTGCTTTTTTCAAAAAATGCTGAAAGACAAACCTGATAAATACAGAGATAAATACAGCTTCTGTATTAGTATTAAAAATAACCTAATTTGTATTTACACAAAGATTCATAGGCCTTTCTCATTTGCACAGACATTTAAAAATGTTTACTGCTCTAAGCAAAGAAAGATCCCTACCAATGAAAGAATAACAGAAAGAAAAAGGACCGGTTTAAGAATAAACAATTTTTCTCAATGTTTTTTAGCTTTTTTAACTGCTGACGATGTCTCTTGACACTACATTCAGAGAGCTTGGATGGAGATTCTTTACCTAAGGTCACGTGGAGGTGCTTTAAGCTCTTTTCCAACCTGTCCTGGCTTTTGTGTGGAGAAAGCTTTATGACTAGAAAAAAAAAAAAGAAATTAAACTGATTAGGAGAAGAAATTATTTGGTTGATAACTTCTAATACACTAGCAATCCAAAATAGCTCTGTTTTAAATACTAATTGTTGCATTCTTCAGTCATGAACAACATCACAAAATCTGTTTCATGGGGTCGCATTGTTGACTACACCAGAATACAGTAGATTTGGATTTGGGCTGCGTAAATTTGTACTCTTGCTTTTTAGACAAGAGTAGAAAGTATGTTAAGGTTGTTGAAAACAGTGATCACTGTAAATACAAGAAACTTTTTCAGTCCTTTCTTTCATGATCTCAGAGAAAATGAGCTTCTTTAGAAACAGAAGACAGCAAATTTATAGCCAGTAAAGCTTTTTGGTAGTTTTCTGTTTGGTTGGTTGGTTGGTTGGTGTTGGTTTTTATTTTTTATTTTTTAATTCAAGATTATAACCTCTGAAACTCCTTCCCACAAGACAGAACAGTTGGCAAAGAAGTGAATAGTTACTTGCATTTAAAAATACTTGTCTGCAGTAGTAAACATTTTTAAAAGACAAATAAAAAAGAGAGAAAAAAATATTTTAGACATTGCAAGCTAAAATGTGGCAAAATGAATGCTATGTCCAGACTTTGAATTCCTAAAGTTCTTTCTGTGATCTGATTGGAAATATCTCCATTTAGCTGGGTGAAAAATGGTCAAAAGTCCCTGGCAGGCTTCAAAGACAGGCTATTCATGACCCACACTGAAAGTCATGTAGAACCTGCATGGTTCATATAGACAGTAAATCTTCCTCCTGGTTCTCAGCAGGACTGCAGAAGGAAAATTTGAGGACTCTTAGCAGGGCTGTCTCTAAAGACGCTGAATACAAAACAGGTTTAAAAACCCTGAATGTCAGAACTGTTGGTAAAAGTGTGAGGAGATAAGACAAGAAATAAAGTCCTATATTTGAGTCCATGTGGAGTCTTCATAGCAGCATAAAATGGTTTGCGTTGGAAAGGACCTTTAGAGCTCATCTAGTCCAGCTCCCTTGCAACGAGCAGTGACATCTTCAGCTAGATCAAGTTGCTCAGAGCCCCATCCAACCTGACCTTGAATGTCCTGTGTAACCTGTTCCAGTGTTTTACCACCCTTACAAGGTTTTGATCCTAATAGCTCAGGAAGAAAAAAAGCCATCAGTAAGAGATGCAAAGAAGGTACTGTGTAAATATTGTCTGAGTACAATTTCTCTACACACCCGAAATCTGGGGATGGACTTCCCCTGTGATGCTGATTTGTATTCAAAACTGAAAGGATACAGCTAGTTTTGGACACCCTGTTCAAATATGCAAATTTTTTAAAAGAGTGGAAGTTCATACACAGGGTAGCAGGCTGAACCCACTGCTAATAAGAACCAATAACAAAGAGATAATAAACTTCTCTTACGAAACCTACTATCATCATGCTAATAATTGTATGCACATTTTATCCAGGAAGCAGAATCTTAATCAAATAATACTGTGTATCCTCTTTGAAATGCCTCTTTGTTTTGCTTTGAAGTGCCAGACTGCATCCAGAAGAGTACTTCTGTATTTCTTACTTGACATGCCCCCATCTGCTACCATCAAAACTGACTTTCTCTCCCTCACTTTTTTCTCCTCTTCCCTTCCTTCCTACTCTCCCCAAATATATTTTTAAGATGAAAACCAAACGTTTCTGCACCTGATAAGGCAAAGACATGTCAACTGCACCAAGTTTTGTGTACAGTGCTGCCTCGGATAAGAAATTTGAAAAGTAGCAAGAAAGATAATCTCCCTTTTATTGGCTTCATTCATATTGAAATGTATGATCAGAGACAAAGTCTTAATCTTCACCTCACTTTCACAGCTGCTCAGCTAACTTAGTGTGTACCCCATCCCTCAGTGAGAAAGCAAGGTCCCTGTGATTGGATTAAAGGGCAAAGAAAGGGAATGTCATGTTACTCCTTTAGGCAGCCCAGGCTCTCAGAAGGAAGCTCAAATAACAAAAGGTGAGAAATCTGACCCAGCATAAGCATGGCAGGCTCCATCAGACTTCAGCTGGCTGCACCAGCTACAACGAGGTCACTTTTGACACTCTGTATGTGGTGACTTCTCAATTTGTACTAAATCCTCTCTTTTCCCTACAGGAGGTGGAAAGAGATCACTCTGTGCCTTCCTACTGAGACAAGCCAGTCAGTAGCCCAGAAGGGTAAGCCACAACATTGAAATTCCCCTTGTAAGGCCTCCTGTTAACAATTATCAGCTCCTAAAATGTTAAAGAAAAATAGTGGCTGCAGTTCACAATATGTATTTATCCAAAAAATTGTACAAGGGAACCTTTTTTTTTACCTAAAGCCTGAGACATGATCCCAAACTTTGGTGGCTTCCCCATCACCTTTGTTTACCTCCTTACATCAGAAGTTACTAATAATTAGCTTCTGTGTATTTAAAAGTATGCCATTCCCAGTCAAAAAATAAAAAGCTGGAAATCTGCCTTTGTTCTTGATGAAGACATGCAAAGGGAAAAAGATTCTATGGTAACAAGATTCCACCAAAACTTATTTCTTTTAAATAATTACTGTGCTTCCCCAAGCATAAACTGCCCTCTCTTAGCAGTAAAGATCTGGAGGAGTCCTCAGATAACCCACACTGTCTCAGAGACCCCCCTGCCACCTGTCAGATCAGAGCCGGGGAGGGCAGACAAAGAGAGGCAAGTTATGGAGAACCAGATCTAAGGAGATGTTAGAGAAGAAAGGACTGTGGTGACCCCACACACTTGAATACCCAACTCCAGTATTGCTTCATATGTTTTTTGAGAGGAATCTTTTTGTCAAATTTGTGAAAACTTAGTATGAACAACTGTAAAGAAAAAAAACAAAAACCTTAGAAAATTAAAGCTGGGCTGAGCTGCTGGTGCTTGCAGCAGAAGAGCACCTCTTTTGAAAAATCATTTCCTAAATTAAAAGATAATCAAGGAAAAAGAAGAAGGTCTGAAACATCACAAAACATGTAAATAGCAGTTGTTTTAGAGAGAAGCCTCACCTGGCACAGCTCTGCACTGAGATTTTGGTGAACTGCATCCAAGATGAAGTTTGGACTTTCCCTGGCACTCAGCTTCCCTGTGATATGGCACACAGAACTTCAGTAATTAGCAAATGTTAAATCTCATTCCCAGAATTAATCCTTGACTCAGGCACCTACAAACACCTGATACTGCAGGCGTATCATTGCAAACACAGATGTGGCAGACAGAGATGCTGCTTTGAATTGATTGTGTTGAGGCCAGGCCTTTGGGGAGACTCCAGTGACTAACTCCCTTTTGACTAAACCTTTATAATCCTATCAGTTTTTAGAGCAATCCTCAAGGAACGAAGAGTCACTTCTATTCCATGTCACCTTGATTGCTATTGTGTATCAGGTCTAGGTAGCACCATGGTTATGGTGTCCTGTGAATCCCTATGTGTTTGGCACCCAAAGCGAAGTCAGGGTCATGTTAGTATAGATTAGATCTATGCTCCAGGAACTTTAACTTTTTGGCAGTTATTGCTGTGATACTCCAGGGTTTGCAAAAGTAGTTTAAAAACACCTTTTCCATCCACTTCCTGATCTCAAGTCAAATGTTGGTTAGCTGGACTGAGGGATTAAGTATCAAAGTCTGCTTTTTACATTCATCAGACTTGACTTTATGAGAAACCTTTTTTCAGTGCTACCGCAAAGAAGTCTCTCCTTCTCCAGACCTGCACCTCAGGACTGTAAGTAGACCAAATATGTAAATTCAGAGGGGTGATTTCCAGGAGGCTGCTGCTGTGGCAGCAGAAATGGAGATGTACTTAGTGACGTGTCAATCAGCTCCCTACTGCTCTTTTGACAAAAAAGACGAAGAACCAGTGTTTATTTTCAAATAACATTTTTGCTGGGGTTCTAGAAAGATGGATGAACTGAAACTGACTTTAATTTGGAGCTAATGGCCCAAATCAATCACTATAAGTGGCCGCTGCCTTACCTCAGGTGGAGGCATGAGCTGATGGTGTTTGGGCAACATACAAGCTGACAGCCTTATATTTGCTGTTCTGTTTACCTCAGACATAAACAAACCTTTAAGAGATTGGCCTATTGATAGCTGGATTCTCAGTTTACATTTATTATGATACTAAAGTGTGAATAACCATGAAAAATATTTTAAGTCTAAAATGTTGTGATAGAAGGTAAAGAAATAGGGATCACATATTCTGTACAGTGTGAGGAAAAAAGTCTTGTAGTTGAGCACATAGAAATTTGTACCTTTTGCCTTGTGCTAAGCTATAATACTGGCTTTCATGTGGAAATGAATAATAGCTTTATTCACCCTCTCTAGATTGCCCTAACATGCTGCAACTTGATTAAGGGCATGAATTCAGGGCATGAATCTTCCTGATATAGTGAGATTATTGAAATTATCCCAGAAGAGCATGTTTGCTGCTCTGCATGCAAAGATCTTTCATTGTCTCCTTAAGAATACACAAGACAGGTCAAGAGAAGCTTAATTAATATGGAATTAGCACAAGTCAATTTTGGTTTTTTATATTGTCTTGCCCTTTGTGGCCTTAGGGCAGCTGGCAGTTCGAGGAGATCATGCTCATATAAGTGTATTGATCAAACATTATTAGTTAAAGCTTATTTGTGTGCTATCTTTAGGGTAGCAGAGCATGAATTCTACATAGCACGTAGTGTGAGGCAGAAAAGACCAACAGGTTTCTGCATTTTGGCAAGTCTGATTTAGGGGTAATAAGTAGCTGGGATTTTCAGTAGAGAAGTGGCAAGAAAACAAGGTTTTGGATTAACTCTGTGGCTACACGAGGCATTTCGTATCTTGTTTAATACCGCATTGCAATCAAACAGCTTCCCCTTCCGAACTGCCATGCCTGTGAAGGATCATTTAATATCACTCGGTCATCTGCCAGGTTCCAGTACCTAGTTTGCAGAAAAAATTTGGTTTCTTTAATGTCATTTGTTCTCAAATTTATTGGACAAGGATAAGCAAAAACAGGCTATTCATCTACTTGACTGAGCACTGCACTCTTTGAGTATCATATTACCATTATGTCTAAGCTCTCAGGAGCCAAACTTAGCATTTGCCAAGAACTTATTTCTCATTATTTATCCGTATTGCATGACAGCACAAAGATTCAGGAAAGATCATTCTGTCATCTCCACTATTCATTTCTCCTGATAGTTGTACCAAGTTCATAGTGAGACAACTGAATTAATCCTCAGATATTTAATGATGCTGTGCCATGCAAAATTCTCATTGACTTAGTGGATCCCCTGTGGAAGGTACTACACAGCAGAAGGAATCTTTTCTGGAATATGCTTTCTCAGCAGTCCTTCTCCATAGCAGTAAAAGCACAGCACTGCTAAGCACCTTGGAGAGACAGTGAATCCATGCTATCAAGTCCCTGAACAACTGTTGCAGTTCCTTTGTGCATGTGGAACATTTCCACAAAATTTGTGATAGCTGCAAAGAGCATATTCTTATATGGCCCTACATACCACTTGATGTTCCTTGGAACTTGTATAGTTCCTCACTACCTTAGTTCCTATATTTGGAAATATGCTAATTGTACTTTTATTTATTTTTATGAAAAGTATCTTCTCTACGTTATCAGCTTTTGCAATGGGGTTATTCCTATCATCAGAATCAAAATGATTCATGGGCTAAAAACAGAGTTACTTTTTTTCCTTTGTGCAGCTCTTAAGTCAGAGGGCAATATCCACCCACAGAACCTCCAAAGTATTTTAGGCTTCTTGCCATGTGCCTGTTCAGTTGTGTCTGTGTCAGTCCAGGGCTTGTGTCTCATCCAGATTTGTATTTTGGAGTTTTCAGAGAATTTGTGGGAAGAGGAAGAGATGAGAATGTGTCAGTTGGGCCATTTATAATCTTTATCTGGGGATAGTATAAGTGTGACAGCTATCACATGTCTTTCACCATCTGAGAAAACAAACTTGGACAGGTTAAAAAGTCCCCTCGATGCACTTGAACAGGTACAAACACACACATGCAAGCACATGCTTCATCTTTTGTTTGGTTTCTCTCAATTCTGTTCTTTACATCGGTGGAGTTAGTATTATGAGCAAAAACTGAATTAATTTGACAGTAATCCCAAGCTTAACAATGAACTTCTTATCTAAATCAGTTCCATGTCTCTGTTAGTATGTGAAATGCACATATGATAGCAGAGAACTGTCATGAGCAAAACTCCACCATCTTAAAATTAAAATCCCTCCACACTCTCATAGACTCATATAGATTTTCTGCTTACGTTCTTTTTGGTAGCTCTTGTTTTGTAAACTAGAAGTTTGACTGCTGTGCATTAAAAGTTACCTCGGTCTGTTATGCAAAGACAGCAAGAAACAGTATTTAGAACAAAACAAGTAATTAAACTTCAGTGAAGAAGTAAGGCCAGACAAAAATACGGCACAAAAATAATCTCTCTTTGATGTAAATGATATAAATTATATCAGCTTCAATTTCTAGACATTTGAGGCTGTGTTCTGCAAAGTTCTGTGATGCTTTACTAGCACCTACTTTGAAAAACATTTGTTAAAAACCTCTTACACTCCCTGCAAACTAATGTCAATCATTTTCAAATGACAGCAAATATTCACATATATTTTTATTGTTATAAAACCTTTTGTTACCATTTCTGATGCTGTGAAAGATGGTTTGATTATTTTCATATCACAGCTGCTCAGAAACATTTCTGGAGATTTTTTTTTCCTCCTTTTTAAGCAATTGACTTCATAATCAGGGCAAAACTACTTATTCAAAAAGAATCTTTTAACAAGAGACTTGCAATACCTGGAGTGAAATAGAGTAGAGTAACTCTGAGACTGAACATATTAAACTAATTGCTTTAGGTCATCACTGGGATACTGTTTTATATCATAAAGTGTTCTGATTCATTTTCAGGAAACATGGCTTATTTTTATGTTAATGTTTTTCTTTTCTCCAAAGAGGTTCTATGAATTATCCCAAATAGATTAATGTGCTGACCTTTGATCCCTAGAAACCAGAGGCTGGATTACAGCTGTGCACGCCTTGAGAAGCTTAACTTTTACCGTTCACTTAAGATGTGAGCTGCAAAGTTGAGAGATGCCTGAACCTGACATTCTAAGGAAATAGCAAAATTAGCACAAGATTTTTCCAAGACTATTTATACATCTTCTGAAATACAGAATATGGCTGTCATTGCTTTTGAAGAGTATTCACAGAAAAGGCAGATCCACTGCTGTCGGAGAATAAAATCCTGCAGTCATTCTTTAAGCTTAATGAAAGTATAACTGTTATGGATTTTCTTATATATACTCAGCTCAGCAATATTTTTGAAGATGCTATTGGCAACTGCAAGTCATCTTTATTCATAATATCCATACTAAGTTTTTGCTTTTTCAACAAAATAGGTTATCCTGTCTCTGTGAGACACTTTTTCCTCATTAATACTCAGCCATACAGCCATTGGTTAGTAAGGACTTCATCTGGTCAGTGTTTGGAAAAGAAGTTAAAAACCTAAAAGGAGGCTTGTAGCTTATTTTAACTCAGCTGACATAGATGTGACAGTTCTTGTTACATTCATACAAACTCTTCAGATCCTGGGCAGAAATGCAAAGGGAAAAGTCGTTCCTTTTTCTCTGGAGCAGAATATAGCATGTGAGTGAGGAGACTACGGTAACAAAGGAAGAAATAAGGTAAAAAATAGCCATTTTAGTTTGAGAGTGACAAACTTCAGTACTTCTTGGGTAACAGAATGAGGAGGGTGGGAAGAAAGAAGTGACAGGTATGATAGTTATCAAAAAAATCACAGAATACGCTGAGCTGGAAGGAACCCACAAGGATCATTGAGTCCAACTCTTAGCACTGCTCAGGGCCATCCCCAGGAGTCACACCATGTGCCCAAGAGTATCATCCAAATGCCTCTTGAGCTCCATCAGGCTTGCTGCTTTGACCACTCCCTGGGGAGCCTGTTCCCGTGCCCAACCACCCTCTGGGGGAACAACCTTTTCCTAATATCCAACCTAAACCTCCCCTCACGCAATTTCAGGCCATCCCCTCAGGTCCTGTCACTGGTCCTCACAGAGAAGAGATCAGTGCCTGCCTCTCCGCTTCCCCTCACAAGGAAGTTGTAGTTATGTCTCCCGAGATTACAGTCCAGCCCAGAAGGTTTTAACAAGAATTATGATAAAACTCAACTGCTTATCAGCAAAAAAATATGGACAATTTTTGCTACAAAGCTAGATATGATTGGTAACTTCTTTTGTAAATTCTTTTTTTAAAGATTCCGTAATACAATTTAGAATTGTGAGCTTCATTGGAAGCAAAAACTTCTAAAACTGCACAGGACCTTAATTCCACAAGCCAAATGAATCTTAGCAGTCAAGGCCTGTTTGCATTCTTTGCAGCCCTACACAATATGAGATGAATATGGTTAAATCTAGTGCATTGGTAAATGAGTAATTTTCAATAAAATAAAAATTAGAATGTGCTGGTTCTAAGGCTCTTCTCATGGCATTTTCAACTTGTCTGAAACCAGGAAGTGTCAAAAGTGTTACAAGAAAACCTGTTCATAACACATTTGATTTATAGACTCCAAGAAGTTGGGCTGTGTTGAGATAATAATTTCATTTTCTGGAAGGTGATCAAAACAAAACTTTCAAACGTTCTGAGGTTCACCCAGTGCTGGAGGGTTGAGTGGTTGCCATTTCTGCCATATGCACTATATCAGAGTTATTCATCAGCTGTCTTTTTGATATATAGAGTTCATATGATACAGGGACTTTTAGCCCACATTCATTCGTTTCATTTTACAGTGCTAAATGCTCTTCCAGCATTAGAGCTAATTGCAATAAAAGTATCACTTAAAAGAAGTTCTACTTAACAATTTCACAAAAAAAATCCAAACTCCATTATCAGAATCCGGCAGCCATTGTAGAACCGTACAAAAATGGCAAATACTGGATTATTAAATGAAATAGTTCCACCAAATAAAATTTCAGCAGTTTTTCATTTTGTATTTTTCCTCACCAGTAGTGCAGGGTTGTGCGTTATTTGCCACAGTGTATGATAACACTGGAGAGTGAGAGGAATCCTACCTGCAGAAAAAGCATCATAAACCTGCTTTTTTATAAGGTGTTTATTCATGAATTATTCTGTGTGATTGCAGGTAGAATTAAGCTATTTTCCATCCAAACCACAAAATATAATACATAAACAGAAGCCTGAAAGAGAGCTCATGTTCTGGGTGTTTTCATAAGCTAGGAATCCATTTTTATGTCAGTCTCACGGCTAAGGTGCAAACTCACTGGCTTGTTCTTTGCATTGTTTTGTTTGGTGGGTTTTGGTCGTTTTTTTTTTTTTTTGAGGAATTTTCTCTCAAAAAATATTTTATTTCATTTTGATCTGAAAAAGTTTGAATTAATGTCAGACTTGCTTGCAAAGCTATAGATGAGCAGCAGGTATGGTATGATTATCAGGTGGATCATCCTGACTGAAGAATTGTAATTATTCGCACAGAGACCTAAACCAAGATTTGGAGGTGGCTTTAAGTGTCTCACACCCAGGTCCAGGGTCAATTTGTGACTAATATATGCTTTTTAACTAAGGATTTCACTTTTTCCATAGCTTACCTGAAACTGTCATGAATTCGTCATGTGGAATCTTTCTTACAGGCTTCTGTGTGTTATCAAACAGACCTAATGGTCTGCTCTATCAGAAATTAGAAAAATCATGCAATGCAGACAACCAGAGGTCAATGTTTTGCCTCTTGGTTGGAAGCTCTGTGAAGCTGTGTTGTTACACTACCTTACTATTTGCTGACCAGAGATCTCAGTCTAAGCAAACAGCTCATTGCATTGTGAAGCTTACCATGATGTCAGGTAGATGTGATGACAGTGTCAAGGAAAGCTATAGGTCTAAAAGACTTACTGGAAGTAGGACGAAGTTGAGTTTTTCTAAGTAAGCTGTGTGGTGTGTTGGCTGTGTGTACAGTAGCCTTCACAGAATAAACAGAGGCCCAGGAGCCCAGGACTTGAGCTTTGCTATCTTTTCAGTGCAGCAGATTCACAGTGTGAGTAGTAAGTGATCATAGTGATGCTTCAATAAATGAAAGTTAAAACAAAAATTGAGCTCTAGGCATCCCTGGACAAGATTTTGACCAGTAGCACAGCTTTGGGGTTTGTTTAGAATGTAATTTATTTGCTTGCTTGTTTGCTTTTAGAGGGGTGAGTCTTACAAGGATTTGTTGGCTTTGTACTGTTCAGGCACCTCAAAGATACAAAACTTGAAACACCGTCTGTTTACTTCCTGTTGGGAAAAACTTCTAGTTGTCACAAATCACTGGAGCCTGTTCATATGGCCAATAACTCTTATCCTGCTTGGAACCACAAAGGGAACAGAAAAGCACTGTGTTTGCCAGCCTCTTTCTTCTCAAACCTATATCAAGGGTGTGCAAAGCAGTGAAGGGGAGCGCGGAGCAAGAGAAGTAGGAAGGGAGACCTTCAGTTCTTCAGGTCTGAAGACATGATGCTGCCTTTTTATATCTGTATGTGTTAGAATTCAAATCCAAGTATTTCATATTTGTACAGTCCTTCATTTGTTTTTTTGGATCAGTAAAATATTTAAAACATACAAGCCCTTCCTTAAGCTTCTTTATTTTATGAATCAATTGTAAATAACCTTTGAAATACATGTGGGTGATGGAAATCATTTGTTTGTTTGGAAAAGGTAATTTTCCCAAGCTCAGAGAGAAACAGGCTGTCCTTTTTAACAAATTCTTTAAAACACTGTGAGAAAGTGTGGTCTAGATAGCTGGAGTGACCTCTCGTGGTCTTCATGGGAAGTAAGGCAACTCACCTTCCCTCTCCCTTACCCTCTTTTTAGCGGATACAGATCAAAGATGCTGGTTCTAATTGAAGTTAGGACCTAAAAGGATAGCTCCATCAGGAGAGTGCAGGAAACGTAAATGATAAAATGTAGCTCACATTGTGCTCCAAACTTAAGTGATAGCCTGAAAATACTATTTTAGCCCTCGGGTGTCACTCATCTATTCTCATCTGCTCCAAGAAAGAAATGCTTTCCAGATATGGCAAGTTGGCCCTCTCCTAGCATGTCTCATCTATAGTTTTTTAATGTTGGCTAACAAAAGTACAGGTCTTTCAAAAAAGAGGTTAACATCTTCCTAAGCCACTGGAAATGGGAGCAATCAACCCTTCACAAAGCATCAGTCAGTAGTAGCATAAGTAGCTGAAATATCTCTAACAGATGCCTGCATTACCTTTCATTGCCACCTTGCTTTTATTTCACTGTTCCTGTGAGTCAGCTGGTTCAAGATAACAGCGAGAAATTTCTGCCATATGTTTACAGACTGGAAAGACCGGTGCATATTTTCATTACAGTAGCTTCATCTCAGCACCCAAGGGGTTATTTTGTTTTAAGGGTTTGTTTTTGGAGGGGAGAGGGAGGAGGAGGAGGCAGGTTATGACTGTTGCTTAACATGATATAAAGATATATCTATAAGTAATAACATTTTTTTCAAGCAACCTGAATTAATCCCACTTGTTAAAACCCAGACATTTCAGACCAGACATCCCCCATCACTTCAGGCTGTCATATGCCATGTATTGACCAGTGCAATAGATGCCTGGGAAAGTAGTTACGATTTCTATGATCCGCTTCTTGAGATGGACAGCTGTTGCTCTAGGATTTCTCTGTCCTTTATTCGTGTTGCACCTACATTTCTCTAATTTTAGAAAAGTAATCCAGATATCTAGGTTATGAACTGTTTTGTGTTGTTAGATATTGCATCTCCACCTGTATCTGTCTTGAATAGAGAAGTCTGAACCAAACTACAAGTGTACACCACCTATTTACCCCCCAAACGCTGTGTTCAGAGTCCAAACTCAGATTTAAGTTTCACACTTTGCCCATGTATTTCGAATATTCATAAATTCCATGCACCACTGAATCGAAAAATCCCCCTCCCAACCATAGTTTAAGATTTGAGCACTTGAAAACCAACTCATTATCTTAATCAGACAGTTTAGGCCTGTCTCTAGTATTGATAGCTCTGCTTAGGTGGTAGAGAAGATATTTACCTGACTCCTACCCTTCTCAGTGGTAGGGGACAAAGGAAAAATTATCAATAGTCTTTAGAGGCACAAATAAGTGTCTACTGAAGAGCTGTTGCATTCATTCTCCCTGCCATCTGTTCTTTTAATCTTCCATATGAGTATCATATTTTGAAACAGCATCAGTGGAATTGTCAGTTCTTTTAAATTTTTATTTTCCCTTTTCTATTATTTTAGCACTGCCTGATTGAGTTTTCACATATTTCTACAAGTTTCTTTTCCATATGATTCTTCCTGTGTTTTTTGCAATGTCTTAGCTTTCTCTTAGAGATGAACTTCAGCAACAGGATAGTGAAAATGGATGGATTTGTTGTTTAATAATAAAAAAGATCAGATCATTTAATTTCATTATTTATAGGTACAAGACCTATCCAGCTATTTTCCAGACTTCAGTCACATATAGTATATACCAGAAAAGTTCAATTATTTTCTCTCATTTCCATCTCCTACAAAAAGTAAGAAAGTATCCTACATTCTTCTGACACTAATGCAGTAGCTTTTGAGATATGAGTCCAGACATGTCAGATATCTTGGTGCAGGGAACAGGATGTGCTCTTCAGCACAACACAGACTGTCTGAACTTACTGCCAGAGCCCATCTGACTTTTTGTATAAGAACTTCAGTTAGCAGAATAAGTTATTTTAAATGAGTAGGTTCTCTTAAAAATTCTCTTCAGCCAAATCCAGCTCTCAGGGTAAAAAAAAAAAGTGCCTGCAACTTGAAAAGCAAAAGTTCCTTGACTGACATTTCTTTGGGCTTCATTCCTGTTCCTGTGTACAAGAGGGCAAACCCATCTCACTGAGGTCTGTGAAGTTTCAGCTAGTATAACTGAGTTATATGATATAACTATCATATAATTATATGATAGCTGTTTTCTAGAGCTCTATGTAGGAGCAAAAGGTAAGATTCTGAATTCCTCCTAGAAGGCATCAGAGGAACATTTGTTAAGAATATCCTTAATTCAGTGTTTTCAGTATTGTCAATAAAACCCATTTCTAGAAAGGTAGCAATTTTAGCCTGAAGTGTTCTCCTACAATATGAAATGAAGAGCAGGTGATTCAAGTGTCCTTTAAGATCTGAGATCGTAACAATTAAGATTCAATACATTCTTGCTGTTAACATCTACTGTAGATCACAGGTGAAAATACATGTATGCATGGATGCATGAAATGTCTCTGTAGTTGGTTTCTTGGGGTTTTGTCATTATTATGCTTACAAGCATAAATATTTACAATATTTATCTACCTGCTGAAATAGTCTCATTTCCATGTTTATTTAAATGGACTAGCTTGGCTGCATTTGTGGTGCTTATTTTTACAGTTCAGTAGAGGCCTCCAAGATTTTGTTAACTCAAAGTGCAATCCAAATGTTTAGCATATAGATGAGAAAAGGTATTTTAGGGTCATTGCCTTGCTATTGCAAGTCTTCCAATTCATGTCATTGCTCTGTTTTCATTTTCCTCCTGTTTCTTCCATTTTCTTCACTACTGGGTGGGGTTTCATGACAGAAAATGCACCAAGCTGAACATCACTACAGATTCCTATCACAGGAATTGGGAATGATGCAAACTAGAGGGAGAGGGGAATGAAACCCAAGAAAGACAAGTGATGCACCATACAGTTGCTCGTCACCCACTGAGCAGTGCCAGCCTGTCCCCAGAGAAGCAGCTGGCACTTCCTGGCCAACCTGCCCAGCTGGGACACTGAGCATGACACCCTGTGGTACGGAGTATCCCTTTGGCAGGTTTTGGTAAGCTGTCCTGGCTGTGCTCCCTCTCAGTTTCTTGTGCACCTCTTCTCTGGCAGAGCATGGGAAATTGAAAAGACCTTGACTTAGGCAAACCACTGCTCAGCAACATTTAAAACATAAGTGTGTTTTATTATTCTCACACTAAATGCAAAACCCAGCACTGCACTAGCAACTGAAAAGAAAATTAACTCTCTCCCAACTGAAATCTGGTCAATTCTGCTTAAAGTAAAATGGTTTAAAATTCAATATCTTTCCTTCAGGCAATGTTTTACTGTCATTGCTGCCTAAGCCAAGCACAATTAGTAAGTTTTGCAGAGATCAGACCATGTACATACATGCAGGTAGTTATCAATGCAAATGAAATGTTAGTGTTTAAAATAACAGTATAACAGCTTAATTATGTTTAATTATTTCAAGGCATATCTTCGTGCATAGAGAAAGAATGAGCAGCAGTAGCATAAGAATTTCCATTCTAAATGTTCTTTTCCATTTCTTGCATCATTGAACTTCCAAGGCCTGTTCCCTCCCCCTACAGAAACTGTGCTTTTAATTCTGAGCCAACATGTCTTATGTATTTCCTCAACATGATCAATATTAGTATATAGTATGGTATGTACAATAGCAGCGATGTCCAGAGGTCAGAGATGCAAGAAGGGATCTAATAAACCTGAATTCTCTTTCCACTTTTGAGTTTGCTGAATGAGTTTGTAGTCACCTTGCCTGTTTCCCCAGCTATGAAATATTGCTGTCCTATGCTAAGTAATTTAAGATCTCTCAATTTTAAAAGTAGGCAAACAGAAAACTTCCAATTCACCACTGCTTTATTTTACAAAAGAGTTAACACACGCTTTTTGGGGTTGCAAAAAATGTTTGCAACTCATTTTTTGGTTTGGTTTTGGTTTTTTTTAATAGGTGTGGTATCTCTAAGTGTGAAAACTGAACATAAGGCAGAAATTAGATTCTATTTCCTCATTGGTGTTCAGGTGGAATCCATTGAAATTTAAAAAGGTTTTAAGCACCCTGGGCCCATGCCACAAGTTTTAAATTTTAAAAAAAAAATTTGAAATTTAGTTCCCACTATTCTGTGTTATGAAATATGAATGCTAAAAGTTGAGTGCTTGCAGAAGAAGCACAAGGCATCTTTGGAGACATTGTATTTGGTGGACTTTTAATCAACCTTTCTATGAGAATAAAAGCTGCACTAGTGCTCTATCTTCAAAGCTAACCAGTAGAATTTTTAGTGGCTGTTTCTATTCCTACCATACAGATCAGTGTCATCTTTTCAAGTTTTACTTATCTTTTTACTGCAAAAACCTAGAAAATTAATGACTTTTCAGAAGAATGTAAGGTGAAAATACTGGAGTTAAGACAGTCCATGAAACCTTACTTCCATTCTCTAGTACATTTTGTCACCCTCTATTTATTTTCTGGATTTCATTAGGGTTCTGTCTCTGCAAGTCCAATGCTGTGAAGTGAAAAAAGTGGGATGTCTAGCAAACTGCATGAGCAACTGGAGAATCTCGAGTGCAGCCTCTATATGACCAGACACACATCTGGATACACATCTAGATTATCTGTGTACTTATCCATGAACTTCAAACCTGTATAGGCCACAGTAACTGATAGCTTATCCAAGACCAGGACTAGCTAGACTTATGTTCTGAAAGGCAAGACACAAGACTGCTGTACAGGGGTGTAGCTGCTCCTCTGTCACATTAAGACGCTATTCCTACTGGGGCCCTTCACCTTCTCAAAGTGCATCTCTGCCCCCTCTCTTCATGCCCAGAGTAACTGGAAATGTGGTGTGTCAGATTCCATTAAGCAGCCTTTGAACTTGAGGGCAAAACTTTCTTTCACTTTGGTTCTTCAAAGCCAGGAACATTTTTCATTTAAAATAAAGTCAACCATAGAAAATAAGCCGTTCCGGAAACAGCCTGGCTCCCGCTGGAATTAATGGCAATAATCCATCTACTAAAAAGTCTGTCTAGAAAAATTCACAGCTGCAAGAAAAACTGAATAAGATCAGACTTTGTTGTCCCTTTTTTCCTCAATGATTTTCATTTCCTTTCTTTTCCAAAGAAACAAAAAGCAGTAAGCAGCTGGATGGACAGATAGACACTTGCTTGAAGTCAGACTTACTTAACTAGATTAAGTGGTAATCTTTTAAGTGTATTGCCAAACATACCACAATAAGATTTGAAATGGCTCTGGAGTGCAAAAAGCTGATGAGATGTGGTAACAGCACACCTCAAAATGTTTCTAAGTGAGCCTAAGACTTAAAAATGTTACTTTCATCTTACTGAAAAGCGCGTGAAATCTCAAAAGGTTTAAAGCTTTCTCCTTACTAAATGTTTCCTCTATTTTTTCAACTAAAGGCTTTTAATACTAGAAATTTTTTATCTTAATGAATTACTGCTTTTTCAAAACAAATAAGGAAAAAAAAAGAAAACATCTCTAATCTATATGAATTTAAGTAAAACACTTCAGACTGAATCTTTCATGAATTTCCAAAACAAAGCATTTGCATTTCAGATGTTATATTTCTCTTAACTTTGGTTATTAATAGCTTCTCCTAGGCATGGAGCTCAGCAAAAGGAGACAAAAAGTCTTCCTAGAAATGCTGATAACATATTTAAAACATAACTTCTCTCTTTTTGTGGACATTTCTATTTTCTTCCTGCCTTTACTGACATCTCAACAGGGATTGAAGTGTACACAGGTTCAAAATACCTGCCAATATGAATTAGAAAAATGACATAAACATCAGTGACATTTAGAGGTCAAGGTTGCTTCTGATGCTTCAGTAGAATAATTTGAATTATCACCTAAGTCAACCAGCCTCACTCAAATACAGAAGTCAAACTCAGGGATGAGCCTACTCTGATCTTTGTTGCCATGCCATTCATAGTGTTTATAGTGTTATTTTTTCACTCAGCTCCCTAACTCAGTCAGACTCCACTCTGTTCCTGGACCTTGAGGACACCTACTTTCTGTTTTGCCTAGAAGGCTCTAGGTGGCTGTAGTGTATAGGCTGATAGACTGAAGAAAAAAACAAGCTACATTAACCTACTATTACCTAGAATCACCCCTGATTTTATCCCTGAGGCCATGCCTTAAGAAATATTATATATTTTAGAAAAGGTTGAAGGAGAAAGTTGTTTTTTAATTACTTTTATTGCCTTGTGGAGAGCAGAAAGGAATATTTTACCCACCTTTTACTTGTCTTTATAGCAAAGGTATAATTCACTTTCCCATATTTTAATACATAACAACTACCTACAGACAGCACCAGTGATTTCTTATGTTATTTGTTGGTTAAGTGGTGTTTTGATCAATGAGGTGCGAACTCTTGCAAGCATTACAGCCATCGTTTCTGTTCCTGCACTATTTCTCACCTCTCTGTGGCAATTTCCAACTAGGCAAGCCAACAGAGCCGCAGCACCTCAAATTCCAGCCCTCCTGCCAGAAGCCATTTTCCTTGACAGTCTGAGCTGAAATACCACAGTGAGCTGAGGGTTCTCCCTTCTACCACCTGAAATAGGGAAATCTAGTGCACTGCTGAGGATGTTCACCTCTTAAACTCGTAAAAACTCAGCACTTGGTTCATTAATGTCTAAAGTCTGGCAGTTGCCTATTTGCACTGAATGTGCCACTTCCTTTTTCTTGCCATTCTTCACCTCTGTTTTCTTTACCACAGTGGATGACCTCTATGTCTTAGCAGTCTAACGACAGTGATGTCCAGAGAGAACAAAGGATAAAATCATCCCTTTTATTGCCCAAGTCATTATCTGGATAATTCTGTTAATATTCAAGGAATGTTGTGCTTATTGCTGTTGTAAATCAGAAAAAATGGGAGATACCCTGAGGTACTTTTACCCCATGCTAGTCTCAAAAAAAAAAAAAAAACAACATTGTGAAACAGTGTCCACAAATTCCATGCACAGAACACATTCCCACTCCCTCTCTTTGGGGGAATTTATTTGCCTTCAAAATTATAAGTCAGTTCATTATTGCTAGGTAGGGGCTGTTAAAGGGACAACCTTGAATATTTGAAATTCTGCCAGCACCTATAGAGGATTCAATTTTATTTAGTAGGTTAGCAACAAAAAAACTAATGTACCTTCCTACTGAAATCAGAAACAACATATGAGAAATACAGTATAACTATTCCTGTAGACATAGGTTTGACTTCACTACAATTTTTTTTGAGGGAACATATCCCCAGTTAGCTGTAAATTTCATCTTTATAACATTCAACTTATTACATGAGCTCTATCAAGACTCCTCACTGTTCAAAAAAAAGGAAGCAGACAAATATTCCCATTTTGTGCTATAAATGTGCTCAAATTCTCTACATTTTTTCATACCAGCTTGAGTAGGATGCTACCAAGTCTCTGAAGGAAAAATCACAATGAATATTATATTGAGTAGCTCAGCTTGCTGAAGTCTCTAGAATAATTCCATATGGATTTCTGGGGTGTGTAATAGCGGGTGTTGAAGCCCAGTGCTTAGAGCACAGATCAAGCAAGAGGGCTTTTAGAGATCAAATCATTAGAGACCTCTTTTATTTACTAGCGAATGTAGGCTTTTGTTCATGCAGCATCGCTGTCTGGTTGTGACTTATGCAGACTCTTGTGTGTTTGGGTGCAAAAGCTGAATCAAGAGCCCCAGATTGTGCCACAAAACACAAATGGTGCCCCAAGTGGGTCCCAGATACAAAGATATGCTGAGCAGACAGCAGCGGTACCTAGAGAGATGGGAAGGTTGAGTCTTTCAATAATACAGCTCCATCTTCTCAGTCAGTGGTGGCAATTGGTCCTAGATTGAACTCTGAACAAGGAGTGTGCTTATTTAACTTATTTTTGTTAAGAAATAGGTGCTGTGTTGGAACACCTTCTGCAAAAGGGCCTGCTGTCTTCATCCTTTCAGAAATTGCAAGTTAAAAATGAGTAAGCTATGCCAATTAACCAGTGGCTCACAAAGATTTTGAATCCTATTTACTTGACTTTCTTTTAACATCTTCTTTTGGTGTCAAAATGCCATTCTGCATTAGGCCTTTAACTTCCTGTATTGGATCTGGCTGAGATGGAGTTCACTTACCTACATACTCCCATCTGTAAAATGTGAAAAAATGCCCCAGGTGAAAGTTCAGAGGCCATATACATACTTGAAAATCACTGCAAGGCTGTCTGCCTGAGTATGAATGCCCCAGGATTTGGGGATGGTTTCATGCTGTGAGGGAAATTCACATTCCAATCTTAGGAAAATGAGTGATAAAATTCACATAGATTTTAATTGTGTTGTTAGTTGTCCAGAAACATAAAGTATGCTATTAATTTACATGTGCTGTTGATAAAGCTTCAGCCATTTTCATAAGTTTCAGAAACAGTCTTTTGGAACATAGATTGAAGCATACCTTGCAGTGTCTTTGTCGGAATCAGTAAAATCTTAACGTGGGAAATGAGTTATGTGCTGCCTGCATACCATTTGGAAGCCTTCATTTGGAAAGAACTGTCATGTTATTCTGGCCTGAAAGCATTGTCAGGATAAAACAGCTGAAATATACCACTCCTTTAACTGGGCCAAACCAGTACCCCTTCTTATCTAGGAATGTGTTATGGTCATGTCTAATAAACCAATTCAATAAGCACAGGATAAATTTAATTTATCAGTTTAATAGAGTTATGGTTATTTTCATGTTTAAGTAATAGTAGATATACATAGATATAATTGAGAGCAAACCTTAACTTCAGACAGGATGTGCAAAAATTCAATTTATATGTCAGTATGAACATACAGTAAAATACAGCAGTGAACATTCAGGAAAGATGCCTGTTTACATACATGTCAGTGTAATATGATTGAAACCAAGAAAATCTTAAGGTGCTTTGAATTGGCATGGGAAGCATTAGTTTGAACAGATGTGTTCCTTAAACTGGAAAGCATGATATGAACAGTTGGGGTTTTTTTTCAGATGGAGAGAAAGAGAATGGATTCTGCCTTGATTTACTCCTTTGTATTTGTTTTAATGGGGTCCTATCAAAATGTGACCTGCAGAATGCCCATCATTAGGAAAAGGACAATATTTTAGTTTTCTGGATTATTTGGCTTGGAGGGGATTCAAATATTCTGTGAACTGCACTTATCCTCTAAGTTTGTGGTTTAGGCACTACCAAGCACAGGTGAACCACAATTGAGTTGACTCAGCTTTGGTTTTTGCATTATATTCAGAGACCATACTCACTTGACCCTGAAGTCCTGCAGTATTTATTTACACTGGCAAAACATGGCTTTGAGATCAAATAACAGAATTCCTGCTACCCTAGAAAGTGCACAATCTAGACTGAGTATGACATCACATTCTCGAGTCTCACTGCTAATTCCACAACACAGTTTTGGTGAAGAATCCTCTCATTCTGAAACAGCTCCACTCTTGGGTTCACATGCAGGTGCTTGTCTATAATAACAGTACAGGGAATATTTTAATACTGGGATTTAACTGCTATTGCTTAACAATTTTGAAGAGAAAATGTTACTTCAGTTCCTCAGTAAATTAGTAAATCTCACAGGGCAGGTGTAAGGGCCAAGGCCAGTACCGTCCAAAAAGGGAGAAAGGCAGTAGAAGAATGCATTCTCTCATGCCTCCTGAGATACTCTGTTTCTCTTTCTGGGCAATTAAACAATTTTCATAGTTTCTGTGTCAGAGTTATGGCTATCAAATTGGGGGGTATGGGGTGTGGTGTGTTATGGTGTGGTGTGTGAAAAATTGAGTTGTGAAATGAGAGCAATCATAACTGGTCAAGTACAGGCCTGTTTAGTGCTGGTAGCTGTCCATTTGTTACACCCCGAGGCTTCTGTACAAAGTTAGTAATCATCATCAAATAAGGAAGCTTTAGAAACTGGCAGTCTGTTTACAGATACTTTGAGAGAGGAAATAAACAATGTCATATAAAAAATTCGCAGTGCTTTTAACAAAAGCTGTGTCATATTTCCTACATTTTGTACCTGCATTGTGTGTATCCAGGTAGCATTGGGAGTTCTCTAATGAGTGGCCAAGGTAATTTAGGAACCTTTCAGGTTTGCATTTTCAAACTTTTGTCCTGAAGCCAGAGGATAGTAACTTGCATCTAGAAGTAAGAGCTAAGGTTCTCTTGTGTTGAGATAGTGCTCTAAAAAATTATAGATGTTGTAAGAGAAACTTGAGGCAGCTGGCAATACCATCTCTACCTGATACAGTTTCTTACAATTACCTGTTCCTTACTTGACAGTGGCATTGTCTAGTCATAAGGATCTATGCTGTAGAGGCTATGAGAAGGCCTGCTGATGTTCACAGTTACTGCCATGAGAAAGCATTCTGAGGACTGGACCAAAGCCTGGTCGCAGGATCTTATTCATACTGTGTTTCTATACATGAGAAACCTAAAATTGAGCCCTGTTACATGGAGATGTAGTGGTCTGTTTGCTAATCTAGACAGGGAAACATTTTTGGTTTTATTTTGTAACTGGGCCAGATTAAAAAAACAATTATTTGTGCTAAAAGGAATTGAAATTTTTCGTTTACCATGTCTGATTTACTGCAGGTGAGCAAAATGTTTGCAGGAACAGAGGAATTCCTCAGTGAATTGAAGAAAATATTTTTAAGCCCACTCTTCCCAAATATTAAAACAACAGATTCGGTCTTCACAGCATAAAATTGCTGGTGTTGTTGCAGTAGCTGTTTTCCACTCTTCCTGTTAATTAGTCTAATGAATAGTTAGCAGCTCATGTCAGCCTTCAATCACTTCCAAATGTCGCTTTGGACAGATGTCAGTCACTCTCAGATCTCATAGCCTGGAATGTGGCTTGGCTGCTGGAGACAGGGGCTGAAACATAACGCTTTTGGGTTTGCCACCGTACTGGAGCAGCCACCATCAGTAAACAGAGCTCACATTTGCCACGCACTAATTCTAGGCTCTTCTGTCAGAAGCCAACACACAATTTGTTGGCCATTGATATACCTAAACATCTTATTATCTCTTCATTTCACCAGCTAGGTGGTCGAGGGTGTGCTTCCCCTCAGGGTAAACGTACCTGTTAAGGCAATATTTCTCTTGGCTCCGGTTCTAAGCCATAGGCAGAGGGATTAGAGATTCAGCTTTTAATTGTGCTCGTCTTTTTCTTTTGCAAATGGAAATCATTCCATAGCACCTCCTGTGATATGAAATTGAAAGTTGGATTAAAGCATATTTTTTTATTCCTGATCAACCTTTCTGATCAGAAAGGCACCTTGTTTAAGCCAGTGGGTGTATTTATCAGCCAGTGCAGGCTTTAGTAGCTGTGTAGTGTAAGCAAATATTGAGTAATTTCAAAGCTATCCTGGCTTCACCTTCTAGAGAAGAACAGTAAGACCTGTTTTGTGGTTTTGTAGACAACAAAAGAATTATTTAGCATTGTTCATTTATTTATCAGCTTCAAATCTTTAAAGTTTTGACAGATTAATGACTTCCTTCAGGAGTTTTAAATAAACATGATGTATTAACAAACAGACCAAGAGCCTACTTAAATTGTACAAACATATAAAGCAGGCTGCCTTGTCTAATGAAAACCTGATAAGAAAAATATCTTTAAAAAAAAAAAAGGTTGTGTCTCAATTTCCGAGAAAATAATTTATCTTTATATATCCACTGGAATAACACATGAATAGAGTCAATCACAGTTTAAATAAACCCCAGTTATGCTCTGCCTGATAATTCAATTTTATCGACACTGTATATATTTACTTATAGCTTCAATTATTTAATATTATAAATATGGTGTGTTTTGACAAACTAGGGCTTGGTTTGTCCTTTTTTAATTTCAGCGTAACTTCTGTAGATTAATATAATAAAGAGGAAATATTCCATGCAGAGAGGTTTGGAATTATAGCTTCAGCAAACCTTATTAGTACTGCAGCTTTGCTAGAGCCTCAGCACCAGGGGTTGTATATTTATGTAAGTTTAATTGGTGTTTAAGAACAAGCTGGATTCATCCAGCCAGAGTCACTTAGCACAAGTCATATGCGAAGCTGGTGTAGGTTTCGGGCCAGATGACCCAATTCTCCACAGCAGAGGTTGTTGTTTAGGCCAGTTTACTGTGATGGTAGAACTGAGGATTTTCAACGGTAATTTTCCAGAAGCAAAAACATGGTTGAAAGACCCATTTGAATGCATTTCCCTGCTGATAGCATAGCAGGGTGAGCAAAGCGTCGCCATTAAACTACAGTTGTAAACCTTCCCAACTTGTGCTCTGCACATGCAGGCTACAGTTAACAAGTGGCTTAGCATTTCTAAAGGGAAAATGAGCAATGAACTCTCATTCATGCCTTCAGTTTAAACACTCTAAAAGAGGGGATGCCATGGCTACTGTGGCAGCCTGGGGTGCCAGAACACTGACCCAGCAGAGCATCTCGATGTGCTTTGCAGGTAACTCCAGAGTCCCACCTCACCCTCTCTCCCAGTGGGGCTGCGCAGGAAGCCCAGTTCCAGCGAGTCACCTTCAGCACTCTCAGAGTTCAGGTCTTCAGGAATACAGCTTGAGTTTTATTGGCAGCGTTCTGTTTGTACTGATCGTGTAATATAAAACAATGCCATGGATTTATGAACATCCTGTAAGGAAAATTACTAGGTTTGGAAATGTCTTAACAGGTTTCATAGGTTTGTTTCGTAGGAGAAGCACCGAAACAAAAGGTGCAAACCAAAGAAGCACATAATGGCCAACAAAGGCAATGCTAAGCCAAGTGCCAGGAAATATATGGACCAAGTACAAAGGTACGAATGATTCAAGGGGGTCTCAAGGATCAGACAGCAGAATGAAATGGCTTTGCATTTTATTTCTCAGACCTGTTTATCACTTTAATGAAATAAATATTTCTGTATTTCATGATTAGTAAGACTACAAGAAAAATTACAGGTAGTACTTGTTAGTGGTAGGCATTGCAATTTGGCCCCACCAAGACAGAATAATTTATAGGAAGATAACCATTTCTAACACTGAACTGCTTTTGAAAATTAGATGATAATTTTTTTTCTGTGTTTTTTTTAATATAAATTTTTCCTCTCTTCCATAGCTACTAAGTCATAAGTCACTGAAAAATCTTTGTTTAGAGGAGACATTTTGTTTTTTGAAAATGTTGTCAAAGAAGCATTGTAATGTTGTATCTTAAAAAAGTATTTTTCAGGCAAAGAGCAAAACGCAATGCAATTCACTGTCCTGCTATTTAAACAGCCACACTGTGTTTACACCAACATGATGGAAGGAACAGGAAAGAAGTGAACATTTTATTCTTTAAAATAATTGCATTAAAATTCCAGAAGATGCAGAAATAGCACATGTGGGATTTGGGGTAAGTGTCTAAATAGGGTGTAATTGGTTACCAGCATTAATTTGAATAATGTTTGGTTTAAATCTAATATCTGTGTTTTTTCTAGAGCCAAAAGAACCTGTTTCTATTTTCATTCAGTCTGTTTCATGGGGATGCTTTATTTCTTTTGGAAAAAGAAATTGCAAATTATAGGCACTAAAGGATTTTTAGTTACTTAAATCCTCCTTACAATGGAAAGCTTTCAATGATGATTTCTTCCTTTCTTAGAAAAATGTACCCATTGTTATTCAACATATTACTAAACCCATAGTACTTGGTTTTGTTTATATATTTCATTTTGGAGTTGACTGCATCATTTTCTGGGAGAATTAGCTGAGATATGGGAATATCAGGTTGTTGGACAGATTGGACTGAAAGTTCTGCAGGGAGCACTGGGAGAAAACACAGGCGTACCCACCCTACACAAAAATTAACACATCAACAAGGAGCTTAGAGGAATGAGAAATTTCAGAGGCATGGCAAAACATGCTTGCGCCAAGGGGTTTTTTAGCTTTGTGCTTCCTTTTCAGAGCCTCTGTGGCTTATTTTGTCTGTTGCTGTTTCTATTAGATTTGTCACTTAAAGTTCTCTCCAAATGGAATTTCATGAAATCCCAGAAGGCAAGGAGATTGGTAAACCTGCTCTAACTGCTCTAACAATATCATGAAACGGGGTTTGAATTACCAATACACCCGGGAATTCTAATGCAATTATGAGTGTTTACTTACACCATGTGTTTCTCACTGAGCCTCGGCTGTATCAGGATAAACCAAAGGGAGCTAATGTTTTATAGATGGTAAGACTCTGTTTGTTTTCAGTAGGGCTAAGTCTCCCAAAGCACTCAGACACACTAATTAAAGTAAACTGCAGAGGCCCATAATAAAATATATGTGTTTGGAGACTGTGAGATGAACTCCACTGGCTTATTAAAAGTCAAAAGAAAAATATACATTATTTATGACTTCAAAGGGACACATTGTGAGCTCCGGTTTATTTAAAGGATTAACTAAGCATTGGTTATTGGTGACCATCTGAACAGCTTTCCTTTCACAGTTCATTAGTTATGTCATATATGTGGGAAGTCATAATTTGGGTTTAGATCAAATATTATTAATCAACTAAATTATGGAGGGTACACCAACAATATTAAATGTAATCTTTAGGAAAATAACACCTCACAAATCCACTTTTCTCCAGTTGCCCAATTACATTGCAATACATAAACAAAAATCCGACAGATGTGTGGCAAGTTTTATAGAGATGCCTATCTCCAGAGGGATGTTTTGGTCAAAAAATACAACACACTTAAAACACCAAATGGAATTCAAAAGGAAGCACTTTGTAGACCATCAAGGGCTTTGGGACATACCAGAAGTACAAATTCACCTACTGTGAGTACTATTGTAATTTACCTAAAATGTTTAATTTTTAAAAAATTGTCTGATACATGGGAATGGGAGGGAAACTGAGGTTTCCAGTGAAAAGGGCAGTGGGACACAGTATTTTCTTTCCCATCTTTGTCAGTAGTGAATCCTGTGCATCCTTTTTCTCATTTTTTTAATAGTTTTACTTACCCAACTCATACTTAAGAGTGAAAAGCTGTATTGAATATATTTGGCCAGGCTAAGGCAAGCAGAAGTACCCCAACACACGCTCCAACACATGAGCCTGGGAAGTGTTATATTTTCATTATGTTCTTCTGTCTCTCCATTTTTCATGATATATTTAATACAACTTGGGTTTTAAGGAGGACAAAGGAAAAGATTCAGGGTGTGAGCAATAGAGATTAAATCAAAGATTTGAATAAATTTTGCATGGGCAGTTAGGCATGTAGGGTTTGCTGATACTTTAACTAAATTATCTCTAAAAAAGTGTTGACTTTTTTTATGTAGCTGTTTAAATAAAAACTCACTTAAATCAAGGTTAGGAAAACACTTATTCATATGCTAAGTATTTAATTTAAAGGAGTTTTTTAGGGCTCTGTATTTTCACTGAAATTACTTGGGAAAGTAAATGGAAATTGCAGTGCCTTTTGTTCCAAATATCATAGGCTGAGGTAGTTTTTTTAATATTGGATGTCATCTTTGGATCAACTAAACAAATATGCCAGCGTTGCTACAGGCTCAAGCCTTTAGCTTTGTTTTTGTAATATAAACGTTGGAGAGTAGAAGAATAGTTGCAACATACTCTACTACCCTAGCCAGCATCACTCTGCCATCCCACCAGTGAACACTGTGGAATCCTAAAATTGATGGAGATTTAGCTATCATATCATTCGTATTTTTCACTGAGTGAATCAGCAGGCAGTCTGTGTTTCTGCAAACAACATCTCCTATAGATTAAGAATAAAATATTGAGCAGTGAAGGTCAGTATTGTTGCTTTCAGTTCAGTCCTTCTGTCCCAGCTACCTACAGGCACTGGAAGTCACTTAATTTAGAAATAAATTCTGAAATAGCAAAGCTTTGCCAAAATGTACACAAAAGTTATATCCTGCTGAGCAACAAGAATTCACAAATGTGAAATATGTATTAAAGTATATTATGTATAATATATATTTGAGTGGTTAAATTACATATGTACATTAATGTTTCTAAAAATATAAAAACTGTTTCACAGGCCACATAATCTCACCACGTAGTTGATCCATTCTACAAGTAAAGGTGAGAAGAACACCTTCCATCTTTTCTGGTTCTTTGGTGTTATCTCCATACCACTTTTCCCACTCAGCTGACGTGACTGAGGTTTCCCCAGGCACCGAGCAATCTGAGAAGTGAAGGGGATCATAACTCCAGATCTCACATCAGGTGTTCATGGGCCAGTAACCATTTCATAAGACACAACTCGCATGAATCCTGTGGAGGTGTGCCTGGCACTTCAGTGCTCCTTCCCAGGTGGTCCTTCCCAGGCTTGTAGGGAGATCTGGGTTTCTTGCCAAATGTCTTCTCTTTTTGCATCATACATAAACAAAAGATCTCCCAGTTTTCTCCAGGATTATATTTTTATGAAATCTCTAGATTTATATGTCCTGTAACAGTAGGGAGAAAAAAAGCAGGAAAAAATATTTTGAAAGGTTCAAAGCTGAAACAGAGCAAAAATCTAAAAAGTTTTTTATAGATGTGTTGCTCTGTTTTCTTAAACTGTTTGGGGAAAAAATATGGTTTAACCCACACTGATGATTTATCTCAGCCAGCAAACCTAGAGCTTTATCTTTCACATAATTCTATCATTCGTATTTTCTTCATCATGAAACAGAATTTTGTAGGTTGGACAAAGACACCTTTCAAAACATCATGCCAGTTCTTCATTTTCTTCTATGAATTAGTATACAATCAGAACTATTGTGTTCTTACCCCCATTCACAGCATTTTAAGTAATGGTGCAAAGGACAAGGAAAGTAAAAATATAAAGTATTTCATTTACACACAAACAGCATCTCACAGGAAGCTCGACTTTGTGGTCTTCACCGTGAAAAATACTTCATTCAAATTAGTTTCAAAACTTCAGGAGTTCAAAGTAACCCTGTATATACTTTGAATTAAAGCAACTGACTTGCTAGGATGAGTAGAATAAAGGAGAACTGATTCTAGTATGCAATATTTTAACACCTAATAGTGCATAATTTATAAAGACACATTGTAAAATAATGAACAATTAATCTTGCCATGGTCATTGCACTTAGAAACAACAGTACATTTCAGAAGGTGGCCTTCAATAGATTAATGAGTGCTCCTGCCCTTTTCTATCTCTGTAGCCTAATTTGTCTGAGGACGACTTGTCTTTGAAGTCATGTTTAATTTACTGCCTATGAGTCCTTTAATGGATGTCTCCACAGTAGATATGCTTACATGGAACAGGTTCATACCTTACAGATAGAAAGAATGCATTATATATACCCTTATCATAAAATTGATAACTACTCTGTTATGAGGTTTGTGTTCTGACATCCATAATAGTATGTGGAGACAAAAGATCAAGGTCAATAGCTAATACAAGTTTCTTAAACTGTTGTTAATTGATGATTAAATTGCAATAAAAGTAATCCAAGTAGTCTGGATGTGTCCTCATATATTTGACTTCATGCTTCCCTTTTTGCACCAAGTACTATAAGCATAGCAAATTCCAGCAGCAGCAAATTGTAACTGTTTGGGACTTTTTCTAATGTTGAATTGTATATTTTCCTGCTAGTTTTCACTTTATTTTTATTATGAAGTATAGTAGATATGTAGGAATTATTTATTCCTTAGAATAAATAATAAAAAAACCCACTCATGGTATTGCTGAGTGGCTAAATTAATGCAGCATTAACTTTTTATATATAAGCAATTGTAGAATGCTCAAATACGGAGAGAAAAAATGGTGCTCTTGGGTCCAGTACCTAAGTTGCTGTGAATAGATGCTGTCCAGTGTGTATGCTAAGGATTCAACTACATAAAATCCTTTTCCATCCATTGGAGATAAAGGAAAAAAACTAGTTCTAAATTAGCATATTTTTTTACCTATTATTCCCCCAAATAAGAAATTAAGCTTCTACTTAGAATTAAGGTATTATGGGTAATAATTAGTAATTATGATTGCTGTTCATGTGTGCTATACGTATACTGGTGCGACAACATCTGAGCTAATGTCAGGAAATTTGCCCTGAATACAGGAGCTGAAAAGAAAAAGCAGTCTTAAGATATAGCACTAAAATGAAGATTAAGAACTCTTTCCAAGCTATTATTCACTCCAGATTATTTTATCTGGAAGCTCAATTACAGAACCCAGCAGGAGACTGATTGTAAAGCAGAAAACCTGACTCCACAAAGGCACATGGGTAAGCAGACAGCAGAAAAGAGTAAAGTTTATTTGCTTTCCAAATCCAGGAGTAGCTGGGAGTATGTAACTATACTCTCACAACAGAGCAAGCCTTCTGCTGAATCAGTAGCTGAAGCCACTTATCCAAACAGAATCTGGCAGATCAGCCCAGCCATGAGAACTGAAGATTAGCAGAGGTGAGCAACTTTGCCCCTTTCTTCTCTGAGGGCTAGCTTGACATGAGAGTACAGTTTAGGGAAAGTGAGGTTTGGGCAAGATGTGTCAGTGGAGCCTGGAGGACTGACTGCTGTATACCTTCTGGGTTGCCATTTCCTCTTTGCACAAATATGTTTACATGCAAAGTTCTCACATGTTTATTTGGAGAGTGTTTCTGTCCCCTCTTTCTTTTGTGCAACACCCTTCCCAAATTGTTTTTGAGTGCTTGGAAATGAGAATAGAAACAAATTGACTGAAAAGTTACTATTTTGTTTTTGAGGACCAGAATTAAAAGCATTTCTTTACTTCAGAGCCCAGCTAGCAGAGGCAAGCAATGGAATCTTGCCATTAAGCCTGGTTTGCTTCATATGTGTGATGGTAGATCTGTTCAAGTGAGAAACTTTGCTCAATTAAAACTGCAGTGATAGTCCTGTCAAAGATGACATCAATTTTTTCAGCTAATTGGGATTTATGGAGGTGCACTTATCCCTCTAAAGAATACTCAGCAAATACACAAATAGAAATGTGTTTATTTTTTCCTAGACTAAGTCAAAATACGTATGGGAATCCATGTCACCTTTGAAGATGAAGCTCCAAAAACAGGAGGATCTTATGGCAATTAATGTGAATGGTTCTTACAGAAATACGCAGAGTAATTCTGGAAATCCAAATTTTTACAGCTGCTAGAAAAACTGATATTTAGGATTAAGGCCTTTAAAGTAAGAAGCACAGACTTTAGAATACAAAGAGTTCAGTCTAGTCAGAAGAGCCTGTCATATCTGAATAGCATCATCTTGTATAATTCGTGTAGTTCCTACCACAATTACATGAAGCACTAGAGTTGAGGGACCCCTGGTACCTGGTGATGGATACTTCTGAGACAACCCAGCACCGCTTAGGGCATGAATAATGTTCTGCCAGTGTGTCTGTTCTGTGTCTCCTCTTTGTAGACCTTGCACATTGTTAAATCCCACTAGATTCCCCTTATTATGTACCCTGCTCAGTGAAGAGTCTGCTTATGCAGCCAAAGGCTGCCATGGCAGACATTTTTATTTCTATGGAGATAATCCTACCTTTCTCCTAGATAATTTCTGACATTAAATAGTTATTGAACTCTGAGGACTTTCACCTTGAAGATTCATTACATATTTTCTAGTTATTCTCTCCAACTTTCCTATTATTTAGAATGTAAATGGACTTACTTGTTTCCAGGGGATTGATATTTCTACAAAATGCCTGGGAGAAGAATTGCTGACATTGTTGAATTTGTTTTCTTCATAGTTAATGATAAACCCCATCTTTTTTTTTAAATATTAATATTGTTTGTCTGATGATTATTACTTACAAGAAGTATGTTGCCAGCTAAAACCTAAATATTTTGGTGTATGGCTAAAGCTTTGGTATTTCTGTGTTGTATCCATATACAGCTGCTCTAACAGTAAGGTCAGTGGCAATGCCAAACAGGAGGAGGGAGAGATTGCATCGTGATTAAGTCCTAATTTTGCATTCTGGGATCATTTTGTTCCAATAGAACAGGGTGAATAATTCATTGCGAATGATTGACCACTGTTTGACTGTTTTTCTAAATGGTCCATGAGCTGATCGTGTTTTAACAAAACCATTTCTTTGATCACATTAGCTCCACACCCCTTCTTAATTTTTCCTGTTCTCCAAATCAGAGATTCCCAGTGTTACTGTTGCTATCCCCCTTCAGAAATAGTTTTATTCACTTTATTTCCTTTCCAGTTGCCTGTGCCACGTATGCTTCCCCATTCTGATTCACAGACAACAATAATTCATTGAAAATTACTCTTGAAAGAGTGATACTAAATGGGCTATCACAGTGTGTCAAATGCATTGTGAGGTCTCACAAGACCATGTGTCTGAGTTGCCTTTTGGCAACACTGATGTTACTGTCCCTAGAAGATGTTAAAAAGATCCAGGAATACCAACCTGTCATGGTTATATTCATTATGTTGCCTTTCTGTTAGATGATTTTTTCACTTAATTTTGAGTCACGAGCATATTTTCCTCTCTGTACCACCACAGTGAACACAGGATACAATGATGTACCTTATTTTAAAAATCAAAAGGACATTTTACCACAGAAATATTGGCATCTATTGTTCCTCACTTTTGGCTACAGACATCTTTTATCTATTGAAAAGATTCAGATAACATAAAAGTTTATTTAGTGTGTTTGACACTTGGCACACAGAAAAGATAGCAGTGTGTCATAAAAAATTTTAGAATTCTCTGTAAAAAAAGCCAGAGTTTTGGGGGAATCCTATCACTACTAGGAGTACATTTTTTTCTAAATCAATTCTAGAAATTATTTGTAGAATATATAAGCTGCAACAGAAATTTTACTCTTTTAATTAATTTTTATTCCTGTTAATGTGAAACCATTCCAAAATTGCTTTATAGTGAACAAATTTCTATGGATCTTTATCCTATCTCTCTTTCTACCAGGAATGGAAAATATACTCACAGAAAAACAGAACTTAGAATTAAAGATCCTGGGGATGAGAAATGAGTCCTTCTCCACTAGGGAGAACTTTTCCCACACAGTTCTGAGCATATACTTCTTCCCCATACCAAGCAAAATTCAGTCTTAGATTGGTCTTTCTTGATGTAGGAGACCTAAATTTCTTTCACTTCTGAAGTTATTAGAGCTGTTTCTGGTGTTTGAGTGGGTAACAACTGTAACCGTTTTCTCTGAATGTTTATCTCTATAAATTCATACCTTGCCAGTCAGCCCAGCTACTGGGTGATTTAGATTAGGAGTAAGCAGTCTTTCCTTATGTGACCATGGAGTATAATCCTTAATGTGTAGCAAAACTAAACACATACATATCTTTCTACATCCATGAAATATTTTGAGTGAGGCTGTGCTGTTTGAGGACACTGGGAAAAAGGATTATGTAAACAATGAGCTAACAAAGAGCTGGTTTTGAACATAGACAATAGGAGGTCACAGACATCATGGCAAGTTTACCACTACTTTGCCAAAAAATGTGAAGAGGTGATAGCTTAGGATCTGCAGTTTATGAGGAAGGAGAAAAGGTTAAGTTTTGGCTTTATTCAGCAGTTCTTTGTAGCAGCCTTTCATTGCATGTGTGTGGCATTCAGAGGACTGTGGATTCACACGTGTTTTGTTTTGCCTATGTACCTTTCATGAGACTGAACATTTGGCAGATTTGCTTGTTTGCAAACTTTTGCTTTGAACCTGTGGATCAAGTAAGAAAACATTTCTGAAAGTTGGATCTAGAATCAAATTACTTCTGTGTAAATTTCTCCTATCTCATTCGAAACTGGTGGGTGAAGTTCACATACACTGCCTCACTCCACCTGAAGTCCAACTCCAGTTTTGCATCAGCAGTAAGCTCAAGCAAAGCCCTATCCCAGAGCAACCCCCACATCACAAGCATGCAAGCTTTGTAACTCTTCCACTCTAAATAAATCTCCCATTAAAGCCATTTGCTTTCTCTTCAGTTTATAGCAAGTGCTTCACACTCTTCTAGTACTAGCAGCCTTAGCCTAGGAATGAAGTATGCTAGTAAGTCTATTTGTAAGCAGTAAGTCTATTCCACTGTCGACAACAGTTGTTTCAGAGTGGCAGATGCCTGAAGTACTAAAAATCACATAGCATCCCTGGAGCCTTCTTGTGGTGTGTAGTCCTTCGACATGTGTCATAAAGAATAATAATTCATACTACCTCCTTAAAAGTGAAGAAGCAGAAGATGGTCAAGTGATTTTATCAACTTAGCTAGAGACAGGGAGTGCCTTGACAAACTTTCCATTCTGTGCCAGTACCTGTGACCATGCTGCCTAGGTTCAAATACAGCAACTTGATTCGTATTTCCTGATACAGAGATAGTCAGAAGCAGCATTCAACTATAAACAGTGAAACAACTGTGATTTCTATTCAGAGATAAGCTTCCTTTTCCTCTCACAATTTTCCACAAAGTGGTCTGATATTTAAAACACCATCCATTATCTCTGCAAATGTGGAAAATGAGCAAAAGGGCTTATTTTCTCTTCTCCCACTGCTAAATACATAGTTTCCCCAACCATATATTAGGCCATTTCTGAGGTAATACATATAATTCAGTGACAAATCCACTTCAGCCTTCATAATGCCCTTCGTTTTTACTTCAAAACATTCTCTGACTCTTGTGGATTTGTACTATTTAACACCCAGATAAAGGTAAGCTGTCTTTTTTAATAATGATGGATTACATTTTCTCGTTACATGCTCTGATTCAATTGGATTTTTCACTGTGAGCACATCTATTCCAGAGAAAACAGTAAAGCCAGTGTGCGAATAATTATAGTTATTAGAAAGGTAAACAAGATGAAACAAAAACTAACATAAACGGAAATTTAATTACTGCTTTTAAGGCCTGCTTTTTCCTTTCTTTGGCAGAAGTATCTCTAAGTTTTTCTTTTCTTTGCAAGTATATTCTTAGAAATAATCGAGGCAGTCTATTTGGTGGGACTTTTTCTTCTAAACTGGGGGACTGCCAAATCTCTTCTGCAGAGGTGACTACCAGTGTAGAGGAGAACTTCCCTGCACTTCAGAGTAGGGCTGTTTCTTGCTGGTACCCTGAGGGGGATGAAGCTGTGGTGAGATAATATCCCAAACTCCTCTCTGAAGATGGCAAGCCAACTCTCTTTATGGGGGTACTGCAATGAATGTATTTCTACACATAACAAAACTGAAAAAAGCTGACGTAACTTTCTGGCTCTCACAGAAGTTCCATACATAAAGTGAAATTTGACGAATGGGCTGCTGTCCACCAAGCTGCATCTAGCTTTGAACACCCTGAAGTGCATCAAAGCATTAAATACCCACTATTAAGTGTATGAGTACATTTCCCTCCCCTTCAAAAAGCTTTTGACCATGTAGCTAAGTCCTACTGAAGTAAACAGCAATTAAGTGTGTACCAAACTGGTGAGTTGCTGAAATGCTTTCCTGAACTAGGGCCTTAGACAGTCATTGTTTCTTCATACTGGCAAAAAAGGTCAAGCCATTAAAATGTGTACTTTAAATGGCTTCTCCACTGAAATTCATCCAAGAAGATTTACACACTCTAATATATTTTGAGATGTTCCTTTGGGCAGAATATCATACAGCCTGCACACCTGTCCTGCTGGACAGATGATCTCCAGGGGAGAAGAGCTAGTAAAGATCTGCGTATTTGTTTAGCCACCCCGTCTCAGACATATGGAATTATATAACCTTGTTTTTGTAGGATTACTTTGCTAAAATAATATGAATATCACGTTTTTTCCTCCAAAACATATTACAATATAATATTGCCCTGAGACAGAAAAGGGGAAGATGTGCAGCTCCTCCTGTTTCATTTCCTGCTTTCACGGATTGTTGTGTTACTAAAATATTTTTATTACAGAAGAACTTGAAGCAATATACATTGTTTGTCAGAGGATTATTTATAGTCCCTTTAAGCTGAATTTCTGTAATGAAATCCATTTACAGACATTCCACAGTGCCCTATGGTTACTTGCTTATGCAAATGAAATGTGACCCTTGAAATAAGCCTCTTGCCCTTGCTGTCACCCTCCTTGGCTTCAAAGGTCTACAGACAATCGCTTCTTAAGTAAATGGGGTTTTTTTGTTTGGTTTTGAGTGCAGGAAAATAAAAAATGAAAAAAAGAAAAACCTTTCTATTGCATGGTATTCTTGCAGAGATTCATAGTAACTGACTGATTGTACATTTATGTGAGATAATGCTCATTTATTTTAGATGTCAATAGGAATCCTTTGCTTATAAATATGATTCTTAAATTAGACTCTTGTAAAAATGAGAGTTTTACATAACAAGTTTGGAAATGGTCAAGTAATTTATATGCCTGGATTTAGGCTTGTTTCTTCTTCTGTTGTGTTTTGGATTCCAAATTCAGATATCTGTTTTCCAAGGTCTTACTCCTGGGCTCAAAGATATGCAGTTTCAACCTGGCATACCTGCAGAGCTAATTCTACAGTGATCTGTGGAAAAAAAAAAAGTGTAAAATTCTGCCCCATAAAAAATGTTCTTATTGTATTACTATACTTGCAGTAATCTATACTGATATAAATGAATAAGTGAACAAATATGCAAGATACAGGGAAGACATGAATATCAAACTATTTTAGAGAGGTAGAGAGGACAAATTTCGACAAAAATTAGTTATTCTACATCTTTAATTATTATAGTATTCTGTCAGAAATATCAAGAGAATGGGCCATACCACAATAATAAGGGCTATATTTACAGCTGATTGCAGGTCCCAAGTCACTGCATTACTTGTATTTCAGATGTTTCTCTAATCACTAGCATCACATTAAAATTTAGCTCGCAACATCATGGCACTTACAATAATGGGTTTAAGATGGGTTTTTTTGAAAATATTCCTGATAGTTCATGGCCTCTTAAATTAAGCAAAATTGTGATAAAAATAGTGAAACATTCTGACTACAGAGAGTTCTATATGGGTAGAAAGATTAATGGAAATGTACCTTGAGATGGTTAGTTATGCTTTTTTCAAAGAAAGAAATTTCCACAAAAGCCAGTGGCAAAACCACTTCTTTCTCATTTTGATGTATGGTATCTGTAAATAAAAGAAACTGACTTCAAATGAATCAGGCTGTCCATAATGATGGTATGTTAGCTATAGTGCTTGTCAGGAGCATAGTAGAATTCCTTATCATCTATCTAGTTTCCTTTTCAGTTTCATTGTAAAGGGAAGTTGACTACCTGGAGTTATAGTCCACTTATGGCAATTGTAGATATCTCATTTACTTCAATATTAGCAGAATACCAATGCATGAGAGTAAAGACAGCTTTTGCTGGATCTTATTATTTATAGCTGACCCCAGCTGGGTTTTATTACAAAATATTTGTATCTTTAGGCCATGTTGAAGATAAGCAGACAGCCATGACCCCACATTATCCTGGGGCCTTCTGCAGTAAATGGTGCTCCGAGAAGGTATGAAGCAACTGCTGAGTTTATCTGAATAGAGGACTGCAGCCCTGCACGTATTTTATGACCTATGCAAGAATATGTGGGAGACGTTCTGTAACTCCATGGACTCTGTGCTACTCATCTCTTCCTGGGCTCCGTCCAGTCTGCACAAATTCAGTGCCATTCCCCAGGGCCAAACTCCATGGGACAGAGAAAATGTTAGGGGACTACCTAAATAGCACAGGTTTTCTGCTCAAGACAGGTTCTTGACTGCCCTTTTGAAAAGAGCCAAGAGGTGCATAGAACAGGCCAGAAGGAGTGGGTAATAAACACGGGAAGTAGGAACCAACAGGAGACCTAGAACTGGCTAAGCAAGCACAGAAAGAGTGGATTTGGGAACAAATAAATGGGAGTTTGAAAGAGAGTGAGCCACCGAGTTACTAGAGAGACTATGAGTATAAATGACTGGCATTAGTATGTGAATCAGAGAACAAGGCTGTTTGTGTGGTTTTGTCTAAGACTATTTAACTGCAACGTGTGTGTTAGCTCAGATTTTTCCAGGTCAGGACATGGAGATTGGTTTCCGAGGGATTAACCTGGAGAAGAGACAACTGACAGGGGATCTTATGAATGAATTGCACCTTAAGGGCAAGTGCCAAGATGGGGCCAAACTCTTTGCAGTGATGCCCAGTGGCAGGACAAGGGGAACAGGCACAACCTGAAACACAGAAGTTCCAACTGAATATGAAAAAAACACTTATTTGCTTTGAGGGTGACAGAGCATTGGAATAGGTTGCCCAGAGAGGCTGTGGCATCTTCTTCACTAGGGTCTGCCTGGATGCAATCCTGTGCTGATGGTTCAGCAGGGGGCTTGGACTAGGTGATATCCAGCAGTCCCCTCCAATCCCAACCATTCAGTGACTCTGTGATTAAGAGAATGGTATGAAACAGAAGATTTGTTTTGGCATTGTAGGGAGCATCATATGTCTGGAGCAGTCCACGTAAAATTTATTCATGATTCAAATGCAGACCAAATCAACTACTTGAGTAGACCTTGAGGAAACATGTCAAAAGTAAAGTAAAAATAGAGCTGGAGTGAGGACTGAAGATTGAGAAAGATCAGAATGAGAGAGGCTAACATAGAAAGGACACAAAAGACCAAATGAAGCAAAATTATATGTACAGACAATGGTTTTGAACATTGTCCGTGGACCAGAAAGGAGCCACAAATTCCAGTATTTCACCGTTCTTCTGTGTTCTGCAAGTGTCAGCAAAATGGGCCTCCCAACCCACTCTAATGTTTGTTGCCCTTGCCTAAAATTCGGTCTGGACAGAAGAGCTAAAATTCCACCGCTGTGACAAGTCAGGGAAACATTGACAGAAAAGGCAGCTAGACAACTTGAAAGTAGGGAAACAGGCACTTGGTTTTGCTCATCCATTGAAAATATGAAATTACCTCAGAGAAGGAAGAGAGGAGGCAGGAAAATAAAAGTTGCTTAGAATGACCATTTAGTTCTTTTAGTATAGGAATTAAAATATTGTTACAGAGAATTATTATTATGATAATTATTATTATATTTATTACAGGGAAATGCTTCCTTGAAACAATTATCTTTGTTTTCATGTCTTCCACAGCATTCTTCTGAGTGCCATTTTAAAAGCAGATTTTTCTACTTTTTTGTTCACTTTCTTTAAATTCAACAGAGAAACTTGAGCTCTAATTCATAAAAATAGTGAGCATCCACAAGTGCATCTGAATTCCAAGCCAGACATGACTATAAAAGAAGGAAAACTGTAGTACTCCGAGAAATCAAAAGTCAGTGTCTCAAAGTCTGGATAAGCACATGAATGAATACTGCTACCTCACATTCACCTCCCTTTGCAATGACAGGTCAATATTTGTGATACAGCTGGATACTGTATGGGTGGGAGTATGAGGAATTGAATCATTCAGAATACATATCACATCAAGGATAACATTCAGTAAATAATGCCTAAAGCTATTCACTCAACAGTGACACTAAGACTACTATGATTTTGCTGTAAAGTGGGTATCATCTGTCCTATGGCCCCTGGAGCACACAGGGTAAGTAAATACCACATATCATTTTGTATGGCTGCAGGGAAAACCGAAGTAAAGTTGGACAGATTTTCAACAGCTATGGAAACTTTTGTGTCAAGGCAGGGCCTCAACTTTCTTGGCATATAAAATTTGTGTAAATACTTCCTGGTGAGTAGCTTGGCACAGTAGGCGTTTAAGGTCCTGCAGAGTGAGAAAGCATGAAAACATAGATCCTGATGAGCTCAATCATCTTCTCCCTGTGACTTCTACATAGGTTGGAGCTGTGGGTATCTATGTCAATAGAAGTGTGTTCTCCTGTTGTTTATGGACAGATCTCATGGGAATTACTTGTGATTTTAGTGTTAGGCATTGTTTTTGTACACTAAAGTTAAATACCTCATTGATTAAGAAATACTTAGTTGCTTGCTGAAATATGTCTCTTCACCTGACTCTCTTGTCTAGAATTACTTGCTTGCAATGAAGTGTATCAGTATGATCCCTCAGAGTATAAGTGCTTATTTCCTTTTTAGGAATGGTACAGATGATAGGAGTATTCATTCTCCTGGATGCTCATCAGTCAGGTGAAGTGGAGAGCTGAGATGCAGGCTCTTAATTCACATAAATATCCTGGAGTTCCCACTTGAATTAGCTAGCTGGCTAGATGCTATAAAAATTAAGAGTACAAATGCTGCACATACTTCAGCTGGCAGCCACCTGCTTTACTGCAGAAAAAAGACTAATCCTTTTGTCTGATGAAAGTCCTTCACCACTTTCCCACAGTTCCTTTTGTGCTCCACAGAAGCTAATGGGCTCTCCTGCAATCATCTGGGGAAAAAAAATAAATAAATAGAGAGCCTCACTATACCACAGAAAAAACCTGGAGTCTGCCCCACAAAGGCTATAGCTCCCCACCAGGGTGCTCTGTGTCCCAGTGGAAGGGAGTATGTATGCACTGCTTTACACAGCCATTCTCACACTGGTGAATGTGCTGCCCAGAACCTAGAGCTAATCACCAAAGCTAACCTTACAAAAAAGACTAAATAAGGAATTTTTCCCATCCATCTTCTTCAGGGATTGCTACTTCTAATCGAAGAATGCCTATAAAGTATAAAAAAATGGCTTAAACTGGCCTTTTTGGCATCTGGGTTTTGCCCTCACCAAATGCTATAAAACCTGTCACTGAATGACATGCCAGACAGATATGAAATTCCTTTTTTAATATGTAGCCTAGGAAGAGCAGAAAGAAAGAATAGAGTTTGCAGCGACAGAGCTCTAAGAGACTCTCAGAATTACTTTTTCTTTGTATTTTCAGCACTCATTTGTTTTAAACATTAACCAGAGATACAGAGTGTAAAACCAGCTGTGCTTATTTCTGTCCTGCAAAGTTTGGTTAGATTTGAACTCTTTGTACAGAGACCTACTCATCTTTCAAACATATGTTATTCCTTTTTTTCAAAGTCTATGGTCTCACCCCAGCAAAATACCACTTGTGTGGATCAGTGAGTTTTGTCGCCAGGGTAGGGACTACCATGTCTCTGTTACAGCTGAGCTATTTATGCAGGCGAGGACTATTGGCAAGTAATTTTCAGGATGCAGCTGCACTGTGAAAAGTATTGTACAGTCTATAAAAATAGTGGGTATGCCTTGTAATTTTGAAGTTCTGGTATGTATGCATGGAAACTCCACTAATGTCCTTACATCGTTTCTTATGACCTCACAGAGGAGCAATGTATTTTCAGGAAGTCTATTCCCAGAGCTTGCCAGGGTCTGACATTTTAATCATGAAAAGCAATTCATCTCATTTTCAATATTAGCTTAAGGATGACTCAATCAAATGGCAAAAATATGCCTAGTGGTGCTTAATTACATGAGTTGAACAAATTAAATATATATGTATATTTGATAAAATGTAACTAAACTGTGAAAATTATTGTAACAAGAATTGTTGTATTATATTTGAAGCAGTTTGGAGGTTTAAGATTGGCCTCTTGGGAAGGCAAGATTTTTCAGTGAAATACAGGTTAGATGCTTAGTATCTCACCTTTTTAAATGTTTTGTTTCCATTCTGAGTTCTATTTTATTTTAAAGAATATTATATGAATTAACTACAATTATATGGAACTGTGAAGTTATATTTCTGATTTATAGTTCCGAGGCAAATGAACTAATATCTTGCCCCTCTATTTAACTGAAGTTTTGGAGTCATATTCTTTAAAAATCACATATTTTCCCTACTCCTTTTCTGATACTTTCTGTATTCCCCTGAGTGGAAATTATGCCTAGGACATTAAACAGTACATGCATAATCTATAGATCAGTATTCTAACATATTCCAAAAGTACCTTTTATTAAAAAAATAAAAATCATTTGGCTTTTACATATAGTCTTACTAAAAGCTAATAAAATTGTATATGCAATGATCTGCACAGTGTGCTGACTACACTGCTATGGTATTAAACAATGAATTCTTCCAGAGTAAAACTGAGAACTAGTGAAAAAGGAATTAAAAACTCTTGACTATTTATTTGTTTACTTATAAGATTAAGGAAAAAAGTAAGGCAATTTTACATATACATTAGGAAAGAAGGTATCACCTACTGTGTTGACTCCCAGCATAGAGAGGTGTACTTTGCTACATGCCCAGTCAAGGGTATTATCAGATTTGGGGCAAGACTCTTCCTGGTGCAGAATATCAAGGGTGCTTTGTTTATAAGGAGAACTGTATCAGTTTATGTTGGGTCAGCATCTGATGTGCAAGCAGATCTCGCAGACTTCATTTCAGCTGTTACACCTCATAAGGAATTCTATCCTTGGTCTAAGAAATACCATACTGGTAAGATAGGCTTTTGAGCAGATAATACTCTCACTTTATCATTTGGGATGATTGATTATGCACTAGAGTTATTAAAAAGGATATTGTTTACCTGCTGGACAACCTAAGCCTTAGTACACATTTCCTGGGTGACTCTACTGTTGTAATTCCCTGTTGGTTTTGCTGTATTTGAGGTTGTCTATGATACAAAATTATTTTTCTGGATTATAATAATGCTGTTTACTACCAGTATGTGGTATTAGTGAGAGAGAGGGCAAAGGAGAGATGAAAGAATATCAGGACAAAATGGGCTATGTATAAAGCCCTGAGAACCTAAAAACATCTCTAAATTGAAGAGAGAGGATTCTTCAAGTGCTGTGCTACTTTGGAATGCTCAATTCATCTTGCTCAACTTTACATGTCTGCAATATGAGAAGCTGCACAAAAGGGGCAGTGCTGAGAACCCTTCCTCTTTGTTGAACTAGGTGAGAGCATATACTGATTTCCTCTTTGACAACCCTACTGCATTGCCTCAGTTTCACTTGGGGCTCCCTTCCCAGTAACGGTGTCATGGTCACACCCTAGAATCTACTTTATCACTGACAAGGGCATGTGAACAGACCTTCACTGTGTTCTCATACTATCAGATAACCACAACCCTGCCCTGGATTTGTGCTCTCCCTTCTAGTGAAGAAAGCACATCCTCCTCCTGCTCTGTACTACCTGGCTGGTCAAACCCTTGGCACATTCTCGCATTACAAAATCTGCATCTCAGGTACATACAAAATGCCTCAAATTTTGAAGCATTACAAAACGTGCATCTCTAGCACAGGTCATCTTAAAAGAGAACAGTACTAATAACAAAACACAGAGTAGAAAAGGCAGTTTCCAGGATTCAGGTAGCTCTGTAGTGAGTGAATATGTTAGGAAGAAATTCTTTGCTGTGAAGGTTGTGAGGCACTGGAACAGGCTGTCCAGAGAAGTTGTGGCTGCCCCATCCCTTGGAGTGTTCAAGGCCAGGTTAGGTGGGGCTTTGATCAACCTGGTCTAATGAAAGGTGCCCCTGCCCAAGACAGGGGGGTTGGAACTAGATGATCTTTAAGGTCCCTTTCAGCTCAAACCATTCTGTGATTCTATTATGCTAAATTTTTGTGCCTTAGATGTCTTTATATGTCTTTATATTTCCCAATTATTATTACCAGTAGTAATCAATGACTTACAGAGGGTTCTTTGCATAAGATTATATAATAATAAACTTATTGAAATGTCATTTAAAAATTACTGGATAGATACATGCAAAAATATTTTTGTTAAGCGGTCATTTTATAGAGATCCCTTTCCAAAGGTCTATTGACAGTTCCTTTTCAGTCCCTTGTCACCAGCTTGATATTTGACTGTGAGTTTTACCACAATACAGTGTGAATAAGATGCTAGCCAGCACTGTGTAGCTAGTAATCAAGAATGAGAGCTTATGCATCATAATTGTCCTCGCTGAAATTCGATTGCTCTTTGTGCATTTCAGTCAGTGTAACACTTCTACAGCTTCCGGCTTTATAAATGTTTCACAAAATGCTGTAGACCTCTATCTAATGCTTCTAAAGAGAAAATAGAGTAAAACAAAATGGGCAGATTGTGGTCTCACAAGACAGATATTGGGATTGTTCAGAACAGCAGAGGGAACAGGGATACGAAATTCTAATAATTAATATTACTATAATTCCTTATTACAAATAGGGAGACTTTATAATTAATTACATATTTCATAGTACATCACAAGCAAATAACACTGCAGGTAGCTCTCTCAAAATGTACCACAATAGGGCAAACACATGTACTTCAGCAACTTTCAAGGGTTAAAATATCATGGCACATTATGTATACATTTATGCCAAAGGCCAGAGGGGTAGTAGTTCCATTTCATAATCACTGTGACATTTTATGGAACTTCTGCCTCTTTATGGTTCTGTGACTTCCCTCATTCAGGAAGGCCAGAATGAAAAAAGGTCAAAATAGATGTCAGCCCAAGCAATTACAAAAGAGAGAACTTGGACATGACCCTGAGATTAGAAATGGTGACCTGTCACAGTAACAGGGGAAAACCTGCCATGCTGCCTTTTTGTCAGACAGAAACTACCATGGCAGTCTTAAAATGTACTCTCATTTATTTGCATTTTAATCTCTTTCATCTCTAATATTGGGCTTTCCTTCTCATCTTCTCTCTTCTGCCATAAGCAGATGGCTCAGATGGCAGAAGATAGGCATAGACTTTAGAATATCCACATGTCTTGCAAAGAAAGGTCTTGGGAAAATGGATCAAAAACATATTTGTCTGGACATTAGGAGCAGAAATAGCACGGTAAGCAAATTGTGGCCTGGTTCTGAACACTGTAAGAAATATTCTATGGTTCCTTAGAAGTCAACAAAGGCTTGATTTCAGGTACAAAACTATATAAATAGGAATAGAAGAAGAACCTAAACAGAACAGGTTTTGGAAGTGAAATTTTTCCTACTTTTTTTTATATATTTTATGTTTAATCATAGTATTGTAAGAAAATTCCTTGGTATTTTTGTTTACTCACAAAGGAGATATTTTTAAGTTTGGTTTGGGTTTTAAACAGGATCTGAACTGTGTCAGTCTTTGGGATTCATTCTTTACATAGAGAAGTATTGCCAAAGAAAGGGACATCTTCTCAAAGATCATCAGCCATACCACCAAAATTCTGATATGCAAAGTAGCAATGGTTGCATATTATAGAGTTGTCCTTTTTTGCCAGGACAAAAGCTTTAATTCCTTTACTACTCAGCATATTAAAATATTTACTTATAAGGTTTGTGGTGGTTGCACATCAAAAGTTTCTCCTTTGCCCCAAGACTATTCCTATGGCAATCTTTCTTTCCCATCTTAACAGCAGAAAAGTCCTGTCTGACATCTGTACATGCTTTCTGTAAATCAACATTCACTATTCAGAATGGCAGATATTTCTTTATAACATTTTTACATTCTGAAAATTAATACAATAATGTTCATATTGTGTTGCTGAGTCCGATTTCCTAACAATTACCTTATCTTCAAACCTATGAACAAGTATGACAAGTTTGTGATTACTCCTAAAGTTGTGGCTTGATTATAGAAGTTCTGTTTGCTGAAAAACCAATGTCTGGAGACCAGACATTTGGGAGTGGTATTCTTGATAAACTTAAACTTTGCCCTCCCCACTCTGAACCACAGATGTACGTGAATGGCCTGTTAACAGTTGGAGGATTTTTTTGCCCCACTTCCGAATAGCTGCTATGCCAGGAATAGGAAGCGGAGGAAAAGCTACCCACTGTAACAAAAATCAAACTGGAAAATATGAGCTAAGTCTAATGAAGTGTTAGAGAAAACCTTAAGAGAAAAGTTATACAGGTTACATAAATTTATTGCTGGTGTTCTGCCATTTTGCCGTGTTCTCTAATTTCTACTGTGGTAAAGCTAAAAATTACTCTTGAGGGTCAAGGGCCTTTCTGCTGTGAAACACTGTTGGCAGGGAGTCAGTCGTCTTTGTCTCTCTACTGCTTGTGAGGCTACACGTATGAAAACACATTGCTACACTACCTGAATATATATTAAATGGATAATAGGACAAATCGTACTCCTGTTATTAAAGGAAAGGAAGGTTGTTACTTAAAAAAAAAAAAATTCTGTCCTTGGTTTTTTTTCTATTGCTACCTTTTCCCAGAGCCCGAAGTTTTGACCAATGTGCGTATCTAGTAAGAATATTAAAAACTATGTCAAGACAGCTCCCTGTTAGTATATCAAAATAGCTGCTCAGTTGCACATACACTTCACAAATACAATGTTATTTCCTGTTCGTACCTGCTGTACCTTTGACTGCATCTGCCTTTCTTCAGTATGTCACTGAAATGTTGCCTAGGAAATGTCTGATCCCAGCTTGGGACAAACTCTTCTAACGTTTGCTGTCATGTGAAAACACAGCAATAAGTATTTACATCAGTAACGTTTGAAGCTCCATTTGACAGTGTGGGAATTGCACATGGACTGTCGCTGAGATTCAGAGCTTATGTTTCTACTCTTTCCTTCTTCTAGAATTTAAAATGGAAAAAGTATAAGATCAGAGGATAGGTAGAGACCTTCTTAAAATAGCTGCCCTTACAAGGGGCTTCTCAGCTTTGACAGGAGCATCTAATATGCCTATAGAAATAGGCATCCTACTGGTTGCATTGTGAGTCATTGAGAACATTCAGTGGCATTTTTGTCTGATGGTCAGTAGATCACACAATAGTAAAACCAGAAATACTCTGTGTCCCTCCAAACAACTGTTGAAAATATGTGGACCATGAAACTAAGGATTGAAAATATGTGGACCATGAAACTAAGGATTGAAGCATAATTTGTATAAAAGTGAATAAATTTCATAATGAATCATTCTGATAATTTTATTTTGCAATTATTATTCCTTCAAAATGTGTATTTTTCCTGGACTTACATAGAGAGATGACACTTAAAATCTCTCGTAAGGTTCCAGCAGTCTGACTTCTATCCCTTATTGTTAATACTGGGAACAATATTGGAAAACAGATACATATGTATGCAGTTAAAAACTCTCTGATATTGAATAATTGCAAGGCAAGTAAAAGAACAGTGGTGGTTTTAAATTCACAAAATTGATCTTGTGGTTTAATAGGTGTATCTGTGTAAAATAAAGGTATCTGTGCAAAAAGTGTAAAATACTGCATTTACATTTGACTGTGGTACATGGAAACTGCACACAGTAGTCCAAAACTCAGCAACTCTTTGCCACTGATGAAGATTTATTTGAACTTAACTCATTATCTCTGTCATAGCCTTCCTCTTTCTTATCTTCTATAATGATATATGGATATACACTTTAATACATTGCAAGCTCAAGCAACGCTAGCTAAATATGTTTAGGACAAGTTTTGGAAACTTGACACATGGAAAATAATGGCAGGAGTTGCTGAAGGCTCTTGTGGTGTATAGGGGATTGGGTTTTGCCCCAGAATGCCTGCCCCTGGAAGTTTTCCCACAGGCAGGTTCCCAAGTTTTTCAGGAGCAGAAGACAGGAAGGATAGCTAATTGCTTGGGCATTGGCTCATGACTCAGGACTACTGATGTCACTTCTCAGATCCACCTCAGAGACCACCACAGAAAGGAACTGACAAAATGTGTGCAGGAAATTTTTAAGTTTAAGGAAGGCTTTTGCTTAACAGAAATCTAGTTTTGTCTCCAGAAAACACTTGGGTTTCCAGCCTTTCTTTACCAGTAAAGAAAATTTAATTTCACAAGGGAAATTCGCCTACTACCAGCTTTGGCAAAACACTTTTCTTTTTTTCTTGAATGCAGTAATGGAGGGCAGAGCTTGTTTTGCTGCTAACAATGCTTGCTGCTTTTTTTTAAATATTCTTCTTTACATTATAAAGACTCTTCAAAAATGCGCTTTCTTGAAATTTTTTGTGCTAGCATTAAAGCACTTCATGAAATCAATTATCCATGTGCTTGTTTGAACCAATAATAGCTATTATAATATGTATTATATCTCTTACTTTTCTCCTAGAAACAAATTTTTCAAGTGTTCAGTGGTGATGAAATGCGTCATGCCCATCAAAGTTTGTTTCTCCTATGTATTTAAAGTTTGAAAACGCATGACTTTTTTTCTTAGTGAATGATGAAAAATGTAAAAGCATTGTGAGGTTTCATCATTGGATATGGCAGAGATGTCATTTATCAGATTAAGTAAATTACCCAGAACAGTTGTCCAACAGTTGTCTAATGGGATTCTGATTAAAGAACTGTCATTAAACTAAGTATTTTCTGAAAAAAAATAGCAACAAACTGGAATCCACATCTTGCTGGCTCACTTTCACTCCTATCTAGAGCCTCCGTTTGCATTTCTAGATAAGATTAAGTAAAAATTTTACATCGAAAACTGGTCATTGTAGCATAAAACCTCTTCTTTTTCTGTTACTATAAGATAAATGCCAAATAGCCTGGATCTAGCAAGTAAAAAACTCCCTAGAGGTGTAACAACAGGTAGGTTTCTATATAAAGTGCAAGTAAGGAGGCATTTTTGTAAGCCTGGAACTACCTTTTTCTTCAGATGAAATCCAGCAATAGCACTGACACCTGCCTGGGGAATCTGGGGAATACCTGGATCCCTGGGGAATCTGTGAGCAGTAGATTAAAATACAGCATAACTGACTAGGAAATACAATCTTCATCTTGTCCTGGATCTTGCCTACTGATAGAACTGAATCATATCAGATATGGGGTCCTGGATTTGAACTATGGTTCCAAATATTTTTCCAAAGATATTTTTGTTAGAGACCTCTATGTCTTAGAGCTTACAAGGAAGAAGTCTGTACAGTATGGCATCAATTAAAAAAACTCCAGATAAAATTGTCAGTGGATTGCTTGGTTTTAGTGCATTCTCATTAATATCATGTACCCACTGAAACTATCTATCACTTGCTTTTTAAAAAAAAAAAAGGAAACAAAGCAAAAAAGTTAGTGAAGGATATGTCACAAATATGAATACAGGTTTATGAGTGATGTTGTATGACACCACTCCATTTTCTTTAGTGATTCATTCAACTAACAACAATCTTTGCCTATGATAATACCACTGACCTTGACCCTCTTAGAAGGCTCACCTTTGGCTCTCAGCACACAGTTCAACCTGCAATCAATTACACCCAAGCAAGCTGCCAGTAGCTGAGTGTTGCACAAATTGTTTATCTTAATGTTTATCTGATAAATATTCACAAAGGCAGAGATGAGGGATCACAGCAGTCAAGATAAACAGTTGGTCAAAGATACTGAGTACAGTGCAATAGCACTTGTTTACTCTTTATAATTACTAGAAAATCTTAGTTCTGTTCAACATATGACCAATTAAATATATAGGGATATTTTCAATTACTCAGACTTCTCGTATGCTATGAACAATCATTTCTTCCTTTTACATTTTTTATCTCCCCACCTTAATTTCCCAAGAACAATAGTTACTCAAACTTAAGGATGTCACTGATTGAAGAGGTCTTGTAGAATTTTTAAAAAATATGGAGCAAATGAGATTTTTCAGGACTGTTTTGATAAAAGAAAAAAAAAAGAAAAAACAAAACTAAGAAAGAAAAATAAAAGAACAAACCAAAAAGAAAGACCCACAGTAAATTGCTGATGCAATGAGTAGGTAGAGTATGCTAAGCAGATTGAAGATGAAAAATTAGTAGATTGTTCTTTAATACATCCAAATAACCACTGTTTCACTCATTAACTGACTGAATCAGAGCAAACCATCTCAGTGGTGAGAAGACAAGAGCAAATATCTGCAAGGCATATTAAAACATGCAGAGAAATGACCTCATTGTCTCCACCCAAAGGTAAAGTTAAGGCTTGCAAACTTCCTTGACAGCACTGGGCATGCCAGGGGAGAAGATGAAGTGGAATGTTTCCTTTCAGACGCAGATCTTGCTGCTGTGATCTGCATCTTCATTGTGTTTAAGAACAGATTCCCACAGCGTGTGCTGCATGACTCTGCCTTATCTCTATGCACAAAACTGAGACACCATGGAAAGCAAGGAGGCTGCTGGCAGTGCTGCTGTAGTATGTGCCACAAGCTCTCCAATTTGTGCAATGGCTCTCTTCTCCCAGCAGGCCCTCAGCAGTTCATTGTCTTTTATTCAGCAGTCATTCCTGTCACTATACTACAGTGTCTCTGTTGTTGTTATGTATCTTAGTGCCAATAAATCAAATCAGAACAGGGAACTGCTGCCAGGTTTTTTATGAAAGACATTGACCAGAAAGGGCAAGGGTACAGTGCAAACCTTTAGTAAACTTAGTCTATGTGGTCTTGCATGAATCTGAATTCAGAATTTCTGAATGCTGGCAAACCTTCGACCAAATTAACCTTTTATATTCACTGGTTATTCCAAACAGCAATGACTGCTGGACCCTCTTGGCTCTGTGTACAAAAATAAAAATTATTTTTGCGATCCAAAATTAAAAGTATTTGTGCTATGTTAGATGTTAGTTACCCTAATGAGTAAAGACCACCTTAGGTATTGTTTCTTCCTTTGTTTTTGTTTTGATACTTGAAGCCTCAGGATTTAAGTCTGGCAGTTAGAGAAAGTGTAGATGGTATTTTGAATTATTTATGCAGTGCTCTTTAAAAAGTTAGATAAAAAAATTAGCTGACAGCTTGTTATATGAATATAAGCAGGTAAGATTAATTTTTTTGATGACAGTGCTGAAGCTTGATTAAAATATCTTAATTAAACTAGTACAACTGAAAAAAAAGGCAGAACATGACTGTGTGTGTACGTATGCTTGTGTGAAAACAGTACAGTTTATTAAGAAGCAAAAAACTTTGTCTAGCGGCACAAGAAATAGTAATTGTCCATCAGATAGGTGGATAATCCGGTAGATAATCCATTTAAAGTAAATAATGGATTGAGCACCTTCAGGCAGTGCTTACATTGCATGTTTTGCCAGAACAATGTTGAGGGCCACGTGAATGGACATCAGTGAAGCAAACACAGGGACCTGAGCAAACTCTCTTTCAGTATTCTAGGAAGATATAGGTGCTCTTGCAGGTACTAGAGACTGAGTATGCCTACAACATTTTTATATGTGTACTTGAACAGCTTTTATAATTATATAGGCCCTGATTCTTTCAGTCTTTGTGTACTGTTTAACTTGAGCATGGGAATCATTTTTGCCCACTGAAGGATTATGGAAGTCCACCAAAAAAATGGTGTAGGTGTTGCACCAGTGGCCGTGGTGAAAATCCTATGCAAGAACACTGTTTCCTGGCTACATTGAACCAGCTTTGAATATTCCCCCTCATGGGGATAAACTTGGATTTGCAGAAGGCATGAAAAGATTGACATCTCTAGCTGCACATAACCACTTTTCTGGCATGATTAATGGAAACAGGTCAGCTGTGAATATGGCATGATAACAAAACCTAACCAGTAGACCCATGCATACTCATAAAATATGGGAAAATAAAGAATTCAAATTGAAGACTTTGAGCACTATTAGAAAATGTACATAAATATTATATTGGTAAATAATCAAGCACCTTGTCGGTTAACATTTCTTTAATGTTTTGTTGATTTCTTCACTTCTGGAATCAAACATTTTATAAGTAGTTGTGGAAAAAATGCACATATTGTAAACCCCTACTTTATAAATTTATTGTAGTGTTTAGGGAACCAGCAGATATATTTATACATGGTAAAAGTAACTATATTGTTTGTTTCAGCAAAGTTTATGTTGCCAATAGACAGGTTGCTTTTGTCCTCCAGAAGTTTGTCAACAGCTCCATCTTCAGGCATCATTCCCTGTGCTAAAAACGAAAAAGGCAATAACTGTATCATAACACAAGCTTTCAAAGACCTGCTAGAATTTTACAATTTACGCTAACTTTTAGCACTTAAACCAGTGTAATGGTCTCATATAACCACTTCCCACATATATTAAGTTGAAAGAAAATCCTTGAGATTGAACCAAAAGTCTAACAAATGAATCCTGGCAGGGCAATGGCAGAGTAGATGTATGACAAGAGTACATTTACCTATATCTAAATTAGAGTGAAACTGCATTGCAGCCACTGGAATGTCTTTCTGTCAGCAGACAGGCCCCAAAGTGCTTAAATAAAGTCAAACCAAATTTTAAAATGTGTATATGGCTAAATAGCAATGAATGAAGTGAGAGATGCAGCACTGAGAAAATATTAGCATGCAGGAGATGAAATATCTAAAACTCTTGGAGAGGGTACATCTCCCAAAATCATGCCTGCAGAATGGCCTTTTGACTATCATTCAGGGTGAGAATGAAAGATGTAATTTCATATGCTGGCAGGAGTGTAGATGAGGTGTTCCTCAGATACTGAGGAGAGTGTAATTCTATTGTCTGACGAGTATTTTTCTTCCCAGTGGCACTGCCTTAATAAACCAGTAAAATGGATAGATTTTTTTAATCTGAAAACACTTAGGAATATAGTTTGCCTCCAGAATCTCCAAAAGGGATCTCTGTTTTCTTAACAGGATATTTGGTAGTGGATACTAAACTGAATATATTAGGCTGTCAAATATGAATATGTTTGCCGTTTTAAAATACAGTCTATTGTCTTCACAATTTTCTATTAATCATATTGATGAGACTACCGTTATTCTGAAGTACTGTGAATTAAATAGATATACATGATCTGCTTCTCTGTGTGTGTGTAGGTATACATGAAATATCCTTCTTTTCTCCACCAATCAGACATAAAATAGATTAAAAACTTGGTAACAGAGAACACAAAGTACAACACAAAAGATACATTTATCGCTTCTCCAAAAACAGCATTGCACAAAAAACCATTTTACTTCATTTCATAAAGGTTCTAATTTCACCATCTCTATTGATACATAGCCAGTCCCATCAAATTAGTGGATTTATTTCTAATCTGAAAATAGGAACATGCTTGTATGGCTTCCTAAACAAACATGCTGTATTTCCCACTCGCTTCACACCCCAAAATGGTGTATCTACTTGTTGTGCCAAAAGCCAAGGAAATTGAGTGTTTATAGGAAAGTAAGTACTACAGAAGGTACAGGATGTGGATCTGACAATCTATATGCAAATTAAATACATGCCTAGAGATGTCATTCCAAAACCTAGTATGGTAAAATCCTGACTCCACTGAAGCTTGTAAATTTCCATTGACTTAAATGGAGCCTGGATTTCCTCCACATCATTTTCTTGTGATATTAAAGAAATGCTAACCAAAGCAATTGAATTTCAGAGGAGGAAAGTACTTCTGTAACTATGCTGGTGGGATAACTGAGCATTTCTTTGAAAGGTTGGGTTTGTGGTTTGGTTGGTGGGTTTTCTGGGGGTTTTGTTTATTTCTTTGTTTGTTGGGGGTTTTTTTAATTCTTTTCTTTCTTTCTGTTTAGAGTCTACAGAACTTTTACCAAAGGCAGTGACAGAGTCATATTGACTTTTATCAGAAAAAAATATTGGATAATTATTGGAGTTTATTGAAGTTTAGTTGAATTAGGATATTAGAGTTTAGTTATATTACCTCAATATGAAAAAATATGTCATTAGGAAAAGGTACCAGTAGCATGAGTTTCTGACTATACATCTAACAACAACCAAATTGTTCTTTTGGGGAGTATCCCCTGGCCTCTCCTTGACTCATCTGTGTTAGCGGGGTGGACAAACAAAAACCATTGTGCTAAGGTTGCTAAACTGGTTAGTTAATTCTTTGGAGAGTGTTTCAAATATAGCATTGCAGATATGTGTTGTAATATTATTGTCAAGAAAAGGGATTGGCTCCCCAACAAAGCAGCTGTCACATACTAGAAATACTTCTGCAGTGCCACACAAATCTGTGGCCTCATGGTCATTTAGAAAGCTGTGCTCACCAGCAGAAGCAACAAAGCAATTAATTATGGCTGATAACATGTTTTCACATGTGAAGCCATCTCCTCAAGAAATCTTTCTTTTTGAAAAGAAAAAACAAAAGCCAAAACCTTTTTATGAGATGATTATTTACTTCATACAGTTTCTGTAATTTTTACATCAATGTGTCACTGAAATTATGATCCTAAGCATATATTTCTAAGTGATAAAAGTTGTGAGTTTGGTGAGTAAAATAAGTCTAAAATCATTCTTTCATGTGTTTGAATTTTATATTTTTTAAAGAAAATGGGATATAACTCTCCTCTGAACCCTGCGCAATAGAAACTGGGAAAAGTAAAAAATCTCTGAAGTGGCTTTTGTCTATCTCAAACTAGTAGATGCTACTACTAAATCAGATGTCCATAAACAACTACCAAAAGATTTTGACCCAGGTCAGCATAAAGCTTGAACTTATTTGAAAATCTTTAATTTAAAAGACTCTGACTGAAGAAATTGCTTAGATTGAAGAGACTGGGTTGGACACAGCCTAATGCAGATTATTGCTTAGAAGGATTCAGCTACTGAGGACCTGAAGTCTTTGATGGGAGATGTTTTTTATTCTATAATTTTTCAGAAATGCTTTCATAGCCCTCTGTTTTGTTTGCTTGCACCCTCTCTTCTTCTCATTAATAAAATGAGAAGTAGAAACTCCCTCAAGCATTCTATCCATAGGCTTGCACAGTTGACAGTATTCCTTTATAAATCATCTCCCTGTGCAAGCGTTCATTTTGGTTCCTTGTAAGGGGTTTTCCAGCCTGTCTGGTGACGCATACCATGTGTTGCCAAGCAATAATGGAAATGAATCTGTCAACTCATGGTTCTCTTCCCAGGATAATCTGCCACCCCATCTGTGCCTTTGCAGCAAACTTCTGCTATTCCAACATCTGCCCAATGGTTCTTATACAATCCACTTAATATATTCTCGAGGAGCCATAACCACCACTGTGCCTAGATGGGATACCGATAAGGCCTCAGCAGACATGCCAGAGCAGCCTCTCCAGGGGATTGAACAGGAGCCAGATTCACCATAGCCAGTTAAGTACACATTCCTTTGGTACATGTGTGGCTAATCTACTTTTAATTGAGCTCCATTGTTTTCATATATTTAGTAAACAAACGTGCATAGGTACAAAAGCTGCTGCTTGTTGACAACACAAACAGTATGCAGCTTGCTGGAGCTTTGGACAGACATCCTTGGCAGTAAATATGGTGGAGTGTATTTAATGTGCAGACATATTTCTTTGTGCTTTTTGCCTTTTTTTTTCCCTTGACATTTCCTGCATCTTTGTGTCCCAGCAGTCTATTCTGTGTGATTATCACAGCTGAGTGTAGGTGCAAACACAATGTCCTGCTCCATGCCGAGACATCTGTGTGCCAGCATTGTTAAAGGGTATGAACTGGGTTTTGTCTGGGTTTGCTCTCACTTTTTTTTTGATTAATATTAAGCCCCTTTAGACTGGGATAAAAAGGGAGCATTCTGCCACTGTGATGACTCTTTTATTGCCTTACAGGGAACAGAGACTTGTCATTCACTTTTCACCTGCCTTTAAAAGAACAAGCATGCTATATTTTACTTTCACTATTGTTATTCAATATTCAGCATATGATATTTAGAGAAACCTTGACATCCTTTGTTTGGCATATTAAATAAATGATTAACTCCTAAAAGAACAGGGCAGCTCCAAAACAAGGTTCAAGTCATCTACTTTTCTTTTTTGGAGATGGTTTTGATTTGCTTTGTATTGCCTGCAAGGTGCTCTGGGAAGAAATGCCCATGTCAGGGATAGTACCTAGTTTCTGTTGCTGAGCAGTGAGAGATGTTTGGAGCAGTTGTTGGATCAGCACTTTGCTTGGCTCCATCAAATCTCCTGTGGAAGCCCAGGGAAGCTGCCTAAGAGCCATCCCCCTTCCTACCATGCCTGACCCTATTCCCACTGTGTCACTGCAGGAAGGACGGGATGGATTGTTGGCAAAGACAGTGGTCTCCTCAATCCTTCCCTTGAGAGCAGTCAAAAAGTTTCTAGTGGTTGTATAATCTTTGCTAGTACACATGTCTAGATGGCAGCTCTTCTTCTGACAGGTGGTTATGTATGTAAGCAGCTTCATTGTGCTTAATATACCCCAGTATTACATCCTGACTAGGGGCTCCTGCTGCAAGGCAGCTCTCAGCTCATCCTCTTTGCAGTGGGGGATGCTGAATCCCTTCATCAAGATGCTGTCCTTCATCTTAGCAAAGTCTCAAAGTGACATCTAGTGGAATACCTAGTCTCTGTGGGGAAATTTAATTAAACCACAGTCCCTTTATACCAGCACAAATATTGTGAAGGAAAACAACTCAACTCCTTTGACATTTTTACAAATAGGTTCAGTGGAAACTGCTGTGTTTACTTTAACTGACATTTGTTTTTTCAGTCAATTATCCCTCAGCCTTTTTTTCTTCCATAATTTATTACATGCCGCTCAGCCATAATAATAAATACAAAGTTGTTTCCCCTTTCTGTTGTTGTCTTGCAGACTATGCTATGAACAAATGAAATAAAAATGAGTGCCCCTAATCTCCCTTGCTTTTCTATCTCCAAGGTAGCCTCAAACTATTTATTATGGACCTTAGCAGTCTCATATGGAGAGGATTAGTCCACAACTCTAGTGTTTTTTCCCTCATGCTTGTGTCCTGCTCCAAAATTCATGAAAGACGCTACGAGTTGTTTGGGGTTTTTTCACTTCAGTGGTGTTTTGAGCAAGCCCCTTAACCATGACACTTAAACACATCTTTTAGCCAGATGACATCTCTCTGACTTCGTTGCTCTATCTGAACTAAAAGACAAACACTCCACCTTGATGCAGTTCTTTACTTCTCACATCTAAATTTTTTTTCAAGAATTTCAAGAAATCTTTAGAAATCTCCAAAGAAAACCTACCCAAAAACCCAGTTTGTAAAAGGAAGGCCCTTATAATGGGGGGAGGGTGGAATTACAGACTGAACTTCAGAGAGTGTTCCCATTGTCTTCAATGCTTGGTTTATAGTCAAAGCTGCAATGACAAATTATTTTTCTAGCTCTTCAATCAAAACCTGGATGAATAGAGAAAAAACATGACTTCTTTTTTTTTTTCCCCTGCTGTTTAAGAATGAAAATAATATGATTGCAAGTGCAGAGCATGTTCCTCACAATTCTTAGGCATGCAGCAGCTGTGCTTTAAGTGATTTAAGAAAAAGCAGTGAAATAACAGAATGTACTATGCACTGGTTTAATCCATCAAGTACTGTCATGTTGCTGCTTTCCTTTGTGTACAGAATAGTCTGATCTTTAGTTAAAAACTTTTATTGGAGCAAACCAAATACTTTACAGACAACAATCTTCAGCTGGTCATTTTGCCTGAAAATATTTCCATTTTCTGAACAGTTATTTTTCATGAAATCCTACCAGTTGAAAGCTATTTTTCTTCCTTTATTCTCCATAAAGAGCAAAAGGAGCACCTCAAGAGCTACGTAAAGTTTAATATTCCATCTGGGAAGCTCATCAGCCATCCACAGAGAAGAAACTATTTAAAGTAACGGTAAATAGAGATGTGAACATTTGGAATCTGGAAAGCTGAACCCACTGGAAAGACGTTATTTTTCAAAGTCCTTTTCAATATGGCTTTTGCCAATAATACAGTGAATCTATGACATATCTAATGATTCTATAAAATCCTTTATCTTCAGTCAACCAAATACTGAGGCAAACGGGAAGACAAAGGAAGTGAGGAGAAAGGAAAATATATAGCAAATCAATCTAGAAATCAGTTGTATTTTATAAAGATATGGCAATGCTATTTTTTTAATTCTTTGTGCTTAAAGCTTATGTGCATTTAGCTTAGAAATGCTTCCTTGCCATAAAATGCTTTGCACAGAAATATTTAGAAAATCAAGTAAGAAGAGAAATTTCATTTGATCAATTTGAAACTTAATAGTTCACTTATATTTTAATTGGGATATGCTGGAAAATGCCCTTCAGATTATAATTATCCTTGTGGGCCATAGATTTACTTTGACTTCTACAATAGCTTCGACAGTTGTCAATGGAAGGGGCTTGGTATGGCTTTTATAGGAGCTGAAATAAGGAAAAAAAAACCAGGAAAGTCAATTCTAAAACCGAAAACCTGGTGTGGATTTACTGTCTTTCCTGGTCTGATACAAAACTTGGGGTTTACCATGTATGGATGAAGAGCTTAATTTCTCCTACTATTGACTAACTCTTGGGGGGCCTTCAAAGAAATCCTCTGACTTACATTAACATAAAAGCACAGCAAAAGACTAAGTGGGACATGTATAATTAAGTACACCATACAGAATACTTGCAGTCATGCCTTTGCTAACGTAAATTCCCAAGCCAGCTTTTTAACTGGAGAGAGAGACAAATGGCATGAGTGCAATGCAACACAGTGGTGCAAACTGAAGCAGATAATCCTGCTCAGAGTGCAGCAGCCCAAAGGCTGAGGTTGTCGCCCAGGGAAGAATACTGAACTACTGCAGTAGAAAAGACGAGGAAAAGATTTATAGTCTACATTACCATGTTTCAATAGAGATTTAAACACCTCAAATCAGCTTCTCTTCCTTTCTTTCTTTTTTTATTTCCCACCTTGATTCAGAAAGAAGTGGGCTAGCTCTTTAAAGGTTAGTTTCACAGGAAATTAAGCATTTGAACAGCTCTAAAAATCTGACCCAGAAAGATCACCTCCACTGACATTGCAAGCACACCAAAATAGCTGAGCTATCCTATTGCAACTTTTGTGAAAAGATGAGTTCAAACTTTGAGATTGGATTTCTAATTCTGTATCAAGTTATGTAAAATGATATAACCTTTTCTTATGAGGTAGTATTTGATAAGGATATTTTTATTAGTTTTACGTTTAAGGTAATTTGATTGAATGTATTCATTGAGGTAGGATTTTAAAATTGTCATTCCACGTTTCGGGCTACCTGCAGAAATAAAGAAATGAATGATTTTCACTTCAAATAGGGATGTCTATCCTAGAATAAGGGCCAGATGCTGCCAGTTTAGGTTAAGCTAGAGATTAATGACAACCTCCAGAGTATGATTCTGACTCCGGCATCCAAAAAAAAAATGACAACACAAGAGAGAACTACACCTGTTCTTGTCAATAAGAAGTTTCTTTCGAGAAGTTAGACAAGCATGTGACACAGACACTGCTGCATATAATTTCTAATTTCCTGAGAACCAGTTTACTTTTGACCACCAGCAGGGTTTCTTTGTTTTTCATTAGCACATGGCTAAAGCTCTCTATGTAACTATATCCAGATTGCTAATGAAAAAATATTGTCTAGAGTCACATATGTAATCTGGAGACTGTGGGTATAATGAGGGTAGGGAGCAATGTATCAACCTGTGCATGTACTGAGTGGCTTTGTTACCGATGCCACTGCCACAGATGGGCCGATATTGTGCTGCTTATTTTGACAGATGTGTGTGAAAAGCTGCTTCTAGGTGGAGTTTCCATAGACCAGTGCAGACTTCAGGCGCTTTCATCTTTTCTTTCTTCTTTCTTTTTTAACTCAGTGTCTTATCCTGACTACAGATAGTTTAATTGCATTCTAATTAACTTAATAGAAATAACAGCTATTTTTATATTCTGAGAAATGTGATCCATCAGAACAAAATTGTCTCCATTTTTCACATTGTACTTCAGTTGCAAATGATGCTTGTGATGTAGTACAATACTTTCTGGTGAGAACTGACATTTTCTGAGATGGCTCTGTGCAATAAAAGCTATATAATAAGTCAGGCTGCTCTGTGGATAGTAACAAATCTGTCATTGCTTTTACAGATTCATGCACAACTACAGAACCAGTGTGGTGCAAAGATAGCACAGATGCTTCTTGAAACCAGAAAAAAACTTATTCTGATGATCTGTGGCCCTCTGAACTCGCTCTCCATTTTCCCATGAAAAGCCAATAAGGCTAGTTGTTGAGAGACACACCATGTGATTCTGGGGTGCTATCTCATCTTCTTTTTTACTCTCTGCTCTCCTGTGCATTTCAGTTGAAGTTTTATCTAAAAATGCCTCCTTACAGATCAGACCTCACCTCGTTCTTATGGTGGTGTAAAGTTGATGCTCGGGGCACAGGGGCAGAAGGAGCGGAAGAGGGAAGCAATTATTCTCTTCGTTTGTAGATGCTTCCTCCTTCTCTTCCACCCCTTAGAAGCACAGGAAGTTCATCCTCAAACCATATGGTACCTAGAGATACGCTGTGAGTCTTGGGGGAGCGCCAAGGGCCCAGCAGCACCCTCAGGGGCCAAGGGGGCCCTTTGCCTCACCTTCTCCCCAGCTTTCTGTGGCACGCCTTCCTTCGCCAGTTCCCTTATCGCACTTCTGCCAGTGCATCTCCTTCCTGGCCTGCAACACCTGTGCTGCATTACAGTGCAGAAAACAATACCCACACTGAGACAGGCAAACTGTATTTCATTTGTCAGCCCCGCTCAGCCCCAGAAAAGCCACTGGAATTAATCCACTCTGCAGCCTTTGATAGCCTGTTACTGAGGGGCTAGGTGAAGGTACTGGGGGCACTCCAGGAAGGGTCACCTCGGGGCCTTTGGATCAAGGTTTGAGCACACCAAGCTGTGCTCGAAGTAAGCAGGAGTAACTGTTTTGTGTATGTAATGTTCTTGTTTCTCTCTAAACTCTCCACTGGCAGTGATGTAATCAAAGTCATTGGCATGGAATTGGCGGACACACAGCGGTTTGTCTGCTTTGGCATTTGTGATCCATTTTGTTAGCAGGACCTGCTTATAATTTGAAATATATGATTTCCTTCAAAGTGGCATAGTTTTGAAAAATAGCATGTGACGCACTAATAAATTATTCAGCCTTCTGAACTGGCTACATGAAAAGCACATTTTTCCATCTGCATCTGGCTAGGCATTTGTAACTGTTCCTCTTGGATCTGTACCGCAGCCCACTTAGCCATGGTTTTGTGACCTCCAGGAAGGATTAACGCAATATGTTGCGCAGGGGGCTGCTAGCAAAGGTCACTTGGAAATGTAGGCTAGTGCGACATGTGGCTGCCCACACCTGCTCGGCGCTGTTAGCTGCAGGGAGCGTGTGGTCCTGTCTCCAAACTGTGCTGAGCTCAGGCCCTGCAGACAGAAGGCATCCTCCAGTCAGGTGCTGCAGTGCCCAGTGGCTCTGCTGGGGTGCTCTTTCAAGGGACCATTAACAATGCAATGCTACTTTTGAAAATCAGAGCTTGAGACCAGACCCTTGAAACCACTCCTTGTGGAGGAAAAGGAGAACCTGTTGTCACTGCTCCCAGCAAGGAGGTCCTTTGTCATTCTTGTCAGACTTAGGCAAGGGGTCGATACTACTTTGATTCACTTTGAAGAGGCTGGTTTGGATTAGACACTGCTTTTGGCTGGGAGGAAGATGAGTTCAGCTGCAGCACTCAGGATCAGGTCTAAACCCAATATGTTCTTCCGAAAGGGGCATAAGGATGATGTTAGTCCAAGGGAACTGAAACCTCTTGGCAGCTCAAGACACCTTTTACTTTTTCTTTTGTTGTGAAATAGTGTTGTGCAGTCTGATCTGAGATAGGAAGGCAAGATTCATGGTGGAGATGGCTTTTTAAGGATTTTATTAGTTAATTATTTTCATTGTGTACCTGCTCTCTGCATTCAGAGGTATTTTTCATCAGTCAAACAAGTAGCATTTGTACATGAAATGAGTACTGGAGTAGTTTGCAACAAGATATAGAAAGCCAAAATTATCTCTGTACCTAAAATATGCTGACTTTCATAGGCAATGTACTCTGTTGTTAGGCACCAGATAAACAATGATGATATAGACTGAAAATAGAACTGCACAAAACATTTTGTTATAAAAGCTGCTCAGCGTGCCAGAAACATAAGTGTGATCACATTGAGCTAAAAAATATCGGGATTTGAATGCCCTAGGCCTTAATTTTGATGAAAGACTTTTGCATACCACCAAAAAGAGAAATAATCGGTACTGCCTAGGGTCTGGCATCAGTCAGGCTCAGAATGATTTCCTTGCCAAGGTAAATACCTCATCCATATCTTGGGATAGGCTGGATGTCTTATGTGTTGGTACTAGAAGAAAACAAAAATTGGGCATGTTTAGACTAAGATGAGAAGTTTGAGTCCTACATGACAAAGAAAAGGTGAATATTCTTGTTAACTCTAACAAATCTGAGAAGTCAGATCTGAATCCTCATTAAGTATAAGAAAAAATAGCAATGAGGAAAAAAGATTAGCCAGATTATGCCTTCCTACTGAAGTAGGGGAAGGATTAATAACACAGTCCATAAGTGAATATAATATATTGCACTTTGGCTAGACATATCAGGCATATATTTAAATAGAGAAAGGTGGGGGAGTGAGTTATCACTGTTTCCTCACCATGTGCATCACCACGCTGAGGAAAAGGCAGACAGCAGAGTCAAGATCAGACAACTGGTCCTCAGCACTTGCTCTCTTACAGCCCTCACCTCTCTCTGTGCCAGCACCACTCCTGCTTCAGCTCCACATCCACAGTAAGAAAGGCTTTGTCCCATAAGGGCACCCAAGTTTCAAAAAAAGGTTGCAGAAACACATAATTATCCAGCTGCCATTAGCTCTATTGTCTTTTCCTATGGATTTATATGTAGCATCTCACACAAAGGCAGAGAACACCTTGAGCCACTGGATGATATGTTCTCCTGGATTTTCCTGCCACTCCTCCTGCTCTGCATCCACCCCTGCTCAAAACACTCTGTATAGTCAAAAGGTCTTAGCCTGGCTCGCACATACATTTGGGATAGAAGTGGCTGAATCTAGTGAGCCTCAGGAGTGAAGAAAACCCATGGAATCAAGGCTGAGAAGGGGTCTTACCATTCAGAAGCAGTCACTACCCCAGCCATTTTGGGGTTGGGGAACACAACTCTGAGTCATCTTCTGAGCGGTGAAGCCGATATCGCATAATTCAGCCCTAGACTTTACGTCAGCAGATAGCCAAAGGATGATATTTCACAGCTCTGCAGTAGCTAGGCTGACCTTCTGCAAGGCTCTTAACCTTGAGCTAATAAGTATTGTCCTTCAAGGGGTAAAACATTTAACTGCAGCTGTTTACTATTTACACAAAGGGACTGACATGTGAGTCTTCCCGTCATGCAGTTTGGCCCATGTGAACTCTATTCAAAAAGAAAGGAGGAAAAAAGTTCAGATTTTATTACATTTGCTACTTACAGAGGGCAGACTGTCCTCAGCTGTCGCCTGTGAGCTCTTTCTTGAGCTTTGCTCATTGTCAGAGACAATATTAATTTTTTCTGTCATTTTCTTTTCCATTTATTGTTCAACACCAAACCATGAAAAATGAGCACTGACGTAATGATTGATCATGGAGCTGGGAGTTGAAAGTGAACACTAGAACTGTTGGGCTGTATATGAAAAGGGTTTGGTTTTTTTTCCTTTTTTTTAGATGATAATATATTGTTTGTGAATGGGTTATTTATTAGAGCCATGTGTAGCCTAAAAGGTTTGTAAAGATGATGACTAAAGCATATCCATATGTGGAATGTGTGTGCATATTTGTAAACTTGGCGATTTGTCCAGAATTTTTTTTCAATGTTTGTAGAAAAAACGTCTCTGAAATTGTGTAGAATTATTTTTTTTATTAATAGCAGGCAACATTTTCAAAACTATTGTACTTTGCATAACTTTTGCTTTAGTTCTGACATCAGAGACATATGTATTGTTGTATACTTCTAAAATGATGAATAATCTAAATATTTGATAGTCTGGCAGCAATCTTAGCAGAAGATTGCTTCTTTGCCAGCATATTGTAGTCTCCAAATACTGTATTAGATCAGATACAGACCTCTTAAGGTATCTCTGTTGGAAGGTAACAAAAACTGGGCATGACTAAACTACTGTCAGAGATCTGAGTGCTTTATCACAATGGAAATTGTCATATTTTTTCATAAATTTTGGAATCCTGGAGGACCAGATTTTTCTTAAAGAAACATTTGGCCAGTTCACACTCCCGTGAGTTCTGGAAATGGAAGTGGAAGCTCAGACAGCAAACCAATACTCTTCCTTCCTGCTCTTAACTAGTGGGCCTAAATGCAAAGCTGTTCCCCTCGTGTGAGCAGAGAAGTTCAGCAACAGCCTTGGTGGGGCTGAGAGCAGGACTTATTCTGTCAGGTGTTCCAAGAAAGCCCAAATGTTAAGAGGAATGGGTTCTGTTGGGTCTGTTGGCATTAAATCAGGCTTTTACAAGATCTAAGCACTGAACAAAGAAGAAGGTCCTGCAGTGTGTCTCAGAGGCAGGCTGCTAACTATTAATCTCATTTGAAAGGAAATGAGCAAAGCGGCACAGACAGGTGCTCCCTAGCAAGGCACCACAAACATAAAAGGAGATCCATGAGCTAAGACTGCAGAGAGGAAATGGGCTTGTAACTCAACGTTGACAATAGACAACCAGCGAAGAGAAACTCAGGTACTTCTGTACACAGCTAAATTCGGGCCCAGGGCTTGGTTGGGACTCTGCAGCCTGGGGAGATGTGCCTCTCTCTTCAGTGATCTCCCTTCGCCACTGTTTGGAGCTCTGCAAACGCACCAGGCTGGTGTCTCCAAGGTGCTCATAGCAGAGTGTGCGGGCACTCTGTGCATTGCCCTGTGGAGTCCATGTCTTGAACTTCTTAGTGAATCTTTTCCAGTACATGTGTAAATTTCAAAGTAAGACAAGAAGATAAAAGCGAGTTGGGGAAACAGTCTCAATCCTTCCCATGTAGTTGAGAGTTTATATTTAAGGAAATAAGGATGTGATTAAATTATGCATTTATTGTTGTTTTATCAAGGCATAAATTTTTATTTACAATGCTCTTATAAATGAAGGCAAGGATCATTTAAATTCATTTTCACGTTGCCAGAATGCCTCATTGGTTTGGACTGGATTTAAGAAAGATCAAAAACTCATGTCACAAACCCACCACATATAAAAAAAAACAGGTTTACTGGAGAAGAAGATCTAGTAAACAGAGCAGTCTGAAACTAAATGAGAAACTTAAAAGGGATTTGGGAAGTCAAACACTGGAAGCTATGATTTGCTTCTCACGTTAAAAATAGCATCTCCTTCACATCTCTTTAGGATCAGGCTTATTTCAAACAATTCTAGTTTATGGAGACTATTCTATGGAAAAAAATATTTAATATATTAATTTTCCTTTAGGCAGACATTTCAGCTGCAATAATAAACCATACCTGAATTTCATTAATAAATTAATTTTACATCGAAGCTATGGTTTATGACCATAAAAAGTTTTGTGTTATAGAGCAATGTGGCATTTAATTCCTAAAATATGCAATAAATGTCCTTGAAAAAGGTATACAGTATGTTGTCAGTGATAGTGTTATTTATCTACGGGTAAGTATTATTTTGGGGAGCAATTTAAATATTTAATTAATTGTATTATTTTTTAGATAAGAGTTATGAAAATATATAACTAGATTCTGATTTTTCAGCTTGGTCATAATTAGTTTCTAATTTTGTCCCAACACTTTATTGGAGGTGGGTTGCAGGGGGTGAAGGGGACAGTGGTTATGATAATTGTGAGTTTGATTGATGCCAGTTTAAAAGTCTCTGGTGCTGGCTTGTTTCATTTTGGTCAAGGAGCAGCAGTAGTTACATAGGGTTTAAATCATTACCGAGTACTTAAAAATTTCTTAGCAAATGTCTGTATGATTGTGTTTTCTAATGTAATTTTAATTAGACATCTAAGCAGGCTCTAGGATTCCATGTGCTCACAGAATTGGAAAGTAAATCCTTAGTAAAATTCATCAGATTAAATCCTTGATACATCCCATTGCTTCGTATCTTGCAATGTGGAAACTTTCCCATTCTGTTTCTGTCTTAGACAATTCTTTCATTCACTACCATTTACTTCATAACTTTTTGCTTTGTGACTTGTCTAGGGTTTCCTTAAGTTCTTTAGATTTTTTGGGCTTATTTGTGTTAAATTATTGCAGCTTGTCCTTTGTACTCTATGACGTGGACTTGGACAAGACATATTGGTGGCTACTGTACTGTAGTACTTGATCAATTGCTCCTCCCCCTAGGCTTTTGTACCTTCTGTATGACCTTTTATTACTGCCTCTTAAACTATAGCATTCCCATTACTGCCTAACAAATGTCTTTGTTTACCATATGTTAGTTTTCTCCCAGCTGATGGTTACGTAGTTCCCAATTTTGCCAGTTATCTCACATGGAGGTCTTGTTTTACTTTGGTTAGATGGAGGGCCAGAAATTCTGTGGCATTATGTCAAGGTATTTGCTGTCTCTTTTACACTACTTATTGAATCCCCATTTCCCCCCCTGTCTAGCTGGCCTTGTATGCTGGGGGAGAAGTGTAACAAAGATTACTTTAGGTATGTTTTATAAATTCTGTGAGTCATCCACCCAGATTTACCATTGTTTCCAGTATGAACTCTAATCACTATATCCATTTCTCCATTACATACTACTTCCTCAGCACAACATGTATGATTTATTTTATTTGCTTTGCTGACAGTTAAAGGGTTTTGGCATTTGAGAAAATAAGTGTTGGCATTCCCAATCCTGTGATTGTCAAATATAGATAAGTATTCCCCTGCAGATATTCAGGGAGAATTGTGTTTCTTGCTACCTGAGCTGATAGGGTTGCAAATATAAATGCAATATAAATACAGGTTTTGATAGAACAAGTGAGCAATTTCTTCCCATTTCCATTTCAAATTGTATATGGGAATGTCTGTGCCATTACCAGTAGCTTTTTCACAACAAATACCAAACTACACTGGGTAGTGTCATTATGTAGGAGTGCTTTCTCAGGCACCATATTTAATATTTCTTAGAAGAATGTGACATTACCATAAGGTCACCTTTTGGTATCTACTGTTTTGCTAGTAGGCTGCCTGTCCTCTTGATATGTCAGTTGGCTGTCCATTTGTGCAGAACTGCATCCTTAACACAGTCATAAACAGCAAAAACAATGGAATTCAAAACATATGAGATACAAAAGTTCTCCCAGTGAACTGCTGTGCTTTCAGTCTTTTTTGTGCTTTTATGGTCTTATACCGCACATCTGAACAAAAGTCATGTGGTCAGGTTCTTGTCCATATACTGGATTGATGAGGAAAGATCACTGCAGAAGCTAAAAAGCTTGCCATTTTTAATTCCTGGTTACTATGTTGTGACTATTTGCTTTGGCTGGTTGGTTGTGTGGTTTTGGGGATTTTTGCTTTTTTGTTTGTTTGTTTGGTTTTGGTGGGTTTTTTGTTTGTTTTGGTAGTCTGTGTAGGTCTTGCTTGGCTGAGTATTAATGGCACAATTTTAGGGCCGCTGGAGGTCTAGGGATAAGAGGGAATGAGACAGAGAAAAGAAGGAATCATCCTAAGCCGGTAAGGAATGTATAGTCATCCACAAGGTGAGGAGAAAGGAATCAACTATTTGATAATGTCTGACAAGAAACATTTGGCTGAGAGCAGAGGAGGATAGTAAGATTCTCCCTTCCCCATAGTGTTTCTGTGAAATCACATCAATGGTTTGATAAACAGTGCACTTTGCATCTTTACTGATTGACTTTTTGCAGTTGTCATCCAATAACCACAGAATGTGAACTCATACTTAGCTGTACCACACTATTCTAGACACCAGTATGGGCAACACTCAATTTAATTTAATTTAATGCAACAAATCATATGGATAAAGTGAACATGTCACCAGACTTCCTGAGAAGCAAAATATTATTGACTCTCTTACTTTCTTTCACATACTCTAGCGCTAGTCCAAACATCTCTTCTCCACTTCCCTAGAAATAATTATCAAATTCTAGATAAGGGAAAGAGTGTATCAGGCCTGAGCACAGTTCATATACTTTGTGCAAATGCTGGAGGGAAAACTGGAGAACACCTGAATGACTGTTTTATTACTGAACAGGACTCTTTGTCTAACCTGTCAACTACCTGGCTGGGAATCTCTCATTTTGACACAATAACAAGAGAACATTTTACAATTGAATGTTCAAATGCTGAAAAAAGCAAGTCCCAACTCATATGCTCCAAATGTCACCTTTCAGTTTAATAAGGTGCAATTTAGATGCCAGTTCAGTGGAGGTTTCACCCCTTGCTTTTTCACTTCCAGTTAAGCATGTCAGCGGGTTGAGATGTACATACCCTGCAGCTGTGGCAGTCTTCTCTGAAAATAGCATAGAAGGGATTAACCACAAACACATTTTAAAATAATTCCTCCCTTTGGTTGGTTAATTTTGCATTTGATGTTCTCATTTTATTCATTTGACTTGCTCACCTGATTTAACACGGGAGTAAGACATGAAACTGGCTTCTCTGGGAAGTGTGATAATGCAGCTCTCACCTTTGCAACAACACTGTCCCAAGTTACGTTTCCCCAGGTTCTGTCCCCTCATTTTCAGGAAGGCAGACAAAAAGGCTGCAAATCTTTTCTTCTAAGCCTGAAGAGCCTTCTGCATGTGTCAGATGTCTCCAGGTTGCTCCACTCAAGTCTGTAGGATTTGTAGTCTTCTCCAGAAAACTTGTCTCACTTTTTCTCTCTGCGGTGCCTTCTATGTTCATGGTTGAAATAGGTGTGCATATGCAATCCCTGCAGTTTTAACTGTCAAAGAAGAGAGTTGTTGGATGTAGGCCCAGCTAGAGAAAAATTAGCTCTTTGGTACCTTGTGATTGCTTGTGAAGGTCTGACGGTTCTGCAGGCAGAGGCCAGACTGTGACCACTGTAGGCACAGGTGAATAACGCAGGAACCCTCCACCACCCCTGCCTGAGGTGCTGAATGATGCCTCCATACAATGGCAGTCCCCAAGATCCTTGAAATCAGGCAGCGCTCCTCCCTTAAGGAATCAGTTCTTTATCAGCAAAATGAGTGGAGGTACAGAGTGACTAAGAAAAATATGGGAAAAGCTAAGGGTGATGAGCATAGGGTCGGTTTCAATGCTACCAAATTAAACAGACCAAGAAGGAGAAGAAAGCAACAGCGGCTTGAGCTCGTGACTGGAGTCCATACAACAAAGAGGCACAAGGAGAAGGTGATAGGTAAGGGACACTAGCAGATATTGTGTCAGGAAAGGACCAAAAAGCCAGCATGAACAGTGGGAAGCATCGCAGGATGTAGGAGACAGAGAAGGGCGGTTTAGTGGAGTAGGAGAAGAAATCCCAACCCTCTGAGAATGCAGACTCTTGGTGACAGAAGCACTTTTCCTGAGGGATTAGTTGATCAATTAGGTAGATTTGCTGCAGCTTTTCTATAGATGGATGAAGCACTAGCCCAAGGTAAATCAATTGCTGACAGAATCTGTGCCCTTCCTTAGATGTTGGCACACATAGCTGTACCTCGACAGGGAAAGAAACTTTGTCAGCATTTGGATGAAGCCAGTGGCTACCTGTTTATCTATCTCAGATGTTCCTTTGTTTCAAATATGGCCTTTAGTCAGTTTTATTCCCATCTCTCAAATTTTCTTCTTGCTCTTCCACTGGTTGATCTTCGACATTCTTTTTTTAATCCACATATCTCAGTTTGTACATCTTTATATTAAGCCTAAATCAACTTGTCTAAGGATGCTCTATCCACTAATATGTGGGAGCTCCGAACTTAGAAGAGAGAAAACATGTTTTAGTTAGATTAAGTTACCTTTATAACAATAAAAACATTCTTCTGATGCATTTTCTTTCCATTTGAAATCCAATTTAACAAGTGTTGCATACACTTCCTTAGATGTGTATTGCCACTTATTTCATTTCCTTTTTTTACTTTATTTGACTTCTAATATTTGAATAGAATCCAGACAATACCAAACATTTGGCTTCTCTGCCTCTGATATTGAACAGCCACATTACAGGGATTGTGCCTAGCCAACTAGGAGATGCCTATAAAAATTACAGGTCCTGACTTTTTGAAAAACGAGGTTTGCTTATCTGACAGTAAAATCTCTGGCTCTTACGCCCAAAATAGAGAAGGACACTGAATGTCTGAGAAGCATATGTTCCAAATCACCTGTCAGTAAATGACCCAGCAAATGCATGGAACAACTTAGACATTTTTCACACTTTGCAAATGCATAGACACATTTTCTTATTTTTAACTTTTTCCTTTACACTCGTGTTCAGATGGAAACCTCTCCAAAAGCCAGGTAATGTGGTGCACAATGGGAAAATAGCACTGTGAGTGATTGATGGCAAAAAATGGAAGACGTATTGTGTAATCATATGCCGGGAGAAGGAGCAGGCAACATGACTTGGTTTCCATTTCAAATAAATAGACAGTGGAACAATCAAGAAACTGCCAAAGTAAATGAATTCAGCATGGTTGGAACACCAGCACATCACTGCTTCAGAGAAGGTTTCTGTCACAAGTTACAGCATCAGTGGTGAAAGACACAGATCTTCTGTTTTATTTTTCACTTCCTGAGCCACACTCTGCTCTCTGTTATTCTAACTGACATTTGGAGGAATGCCGGTGAGTTCAGTCAAATTAGTCATAGTTTAAATTATTGTAAAACAGATCATGTTCCTGCCCACTGTCCTTGAACCCCTGAGATATGCAAAATGTGTGGTGGACTCTTTCTCCTGGGGATTTATACACTGATTTAACTGTTCCTGGCAACTTCTTTACCACATTATGAGCTCTACGGGAAAAGGAAAAAAATCTTTTAACTATGAAAAAGTGATAGAAATAAAGAAGAATTAGTAACTCTCCATGGAAATTGCAAGAGGTCCCAAGGCCATATCAGAGCATATTATTTAAATTCTTTTAGCTTTCACCAGCAGAGCAGAACTTCTCTTCCAACATGCCCAAATCTGCACTTGATCTTGTAATTTGAGATATGTTAAAGCGGAGGTTATCATACTCCTTTACTTTGAAATCTGTCACAGCATTTTTTGTAAAAGCCTTTGACTTTGCATAAGCTGAATATAAACATCACAACACGCACCCCCCTGACCTGCACCAAACACCGTATCTTTACAAACCTCAGCAGTGTTGTGAAGGTGTGTGAGCAAGGATTTAGCAACACACTGGGTTATGCACAGCTTGTGTCAGAAGCACAGAGCGCTCCAACTGTATCACAATTTAATACCTGACGTGCTTTATGTGAAAGCAGGACACTTCTTCATTAGCTGAAGGTCACAGATTATAATAATGCTTGGCACTTAGAATCCAGAAGGTGTTGTACTCCATCTAATTAAAATTGGCAGATATGTAGACTTTTATGCATAGGGAAAATAAAGTAGAGATTTCCCTAAAGGCATAGAGAGAAGAGAAAAGAAGTAAGAAGTCATAAGCACAGAATCCTAATTCTAATTCAGTTCCTGAGTACCAGTGCTTCCTCAGATTCCTGACCACACTTTCTAATAATAAGGGGAAAACTGGAATTTCATCCCCGCCACACCCCACCCCCCCAAAAAAAAAAAAATGAACTAAGGAAGGGATAATAAATCTATCATTTATGCTAAACCATGTCAGAGTATTTTGAATAACAAAGAGTTTTTTCAGGAGTAGGAGTAGAAAAGCAAAGCATTTGTTTTGCCCACTGGTGTTAGAATTCATAGGATTATTACAAGCCCAAAGTGATCCCTTATTTCTCTTGCTCCTTCACATCTTCTTTCCCAGAGCAAAATCTTAAAGAATCAGCAGAAGCTTTGAAGAACATTCACCCTGCTGCATTTGAGAACATCTAACACATTCACCTTATACAGACTTAGCATTTCAATGTATTTATTAAGCTGGACACCATAACATTACTGTTTGGCTTATATTAACCATGTAAGCAGAAGGGAAACCAAATCTAACCAATTCCATTTTTGTATTTTAAGAGTTTTTATTATTTTATCTACTAATTTTTACTAATAGATGCATACTTCATAATGAAACACCCAATTTTTCAGAAATCACAGTTGCACAAAGCTCTCTTCAGCTGGAAGTACAGGTATCTGTCATTCTTCACACCAGGCTATAGGATGTGAGAGGTGTCCATAAAAATTATCTCCCTTGGTGCTCTCCATCCTCACTTGAGGTTGGGTGTAATTAAGAATGTATGTTGTTAAGGCCTATGCATCTTATCAATCAAGAGAGAGGCTGTAAAGGGCAGTGTCCATGCAGTTGACTGGATGTAACTTGCAGCAAATGAGGTGTCCTTTCCTGACATTCTGCATGGTAACAATGTTACCTAGAAATGTTTGAACTGCATGTATTTTAGAGTGTCTCCTGTACTTTTAAAATTGGACACATGTACAACTTTCCTAAAGGAGTTTCTCCATCTCATTGTACACTAGCTTCGAGAATGTCTTAACAATAAATACTAATAACTTTTCAAACCCTACTTTGCACTCTTGAAACACTGTGCATGCATTGTCTAGTGACATCTGAAAAATAAGCAGAGATCAACATTCAGTAAAGCGCATTAGATGGTATGCCTCTATATCCTTATTCAGTGGCTATAATTCCAATCCTTGTGGAGATACGGAACAGAGAGAGCAGGCTGACACCACCTCTGTGTTATTTTGTTGCTACCATTTTGATTTTTTAATTCAAATTGGAGCTGTCAAGAAGATCATTCTTTAAAAAAGCAACAGCTGTGGACAAGGTGAATTGTATGAAATGATTTTTCAAGAAAGCAGAATGTTCTCTCACAGTGTCTTGTATTTCTCATTGGTTTTAAAACAGCAATACACTGAAATAACTTTTCTTAATAGGCTACCTTTGCTTTTGATAAATTGAAAACTGCAAATGATCATGTGGAAAGCTGAGAAGTTTTTCTCCTCAGAGCACTAGCTAGAGAGGATTTCATGTGAGAGTGTGGAAGACATTTTCTGGAGTTGAATAAACAGGTTCAGTTATTTATACTGAAAAATTCCAAAGATTAGGCTTCTGCTTTTTAATGTCTGAGCCCTAAAAGGTATGTGATATATGTGTTCAGTTTATTCCTTTTTCTCTTTAAGTGCAGGTCCATTGATAGCCATTTAGAAAGCACCCGGGACTTGAGTGCCATGTGTTTTTGCAAAGCTAACAAGAGAGAGATTTTAGATATAAGGAGTAGTGTTTAAAACAAACTCATGAAATTGCTGGTTTCTATACACTGCCAGGAATCAACCTGGAGTGGGAGTGGAGTATGGAAGCTTCAGGGGAAGTCTTAGAGCAGTGAGCCACTGCCAATGCTGTTATCAATGCCACTGAGAGTCAGACTGGCAGTTTAGTCAGGCTTAAGCTAATGTTTGGAATTTGGACACCCCAAACACAAATCCTTAATGCCAGGTTGCTCTGTATCTGACTAGTATTTCAGCCAGCCATACAAACATGGAATGGCTGGCTATGCTGCTGCCAATGACATGTCCAACCTTGGAGGGAGTAAGGGCTCAGATGTATGTAGAGATGGCAACTATTTGCTTGTTTCATCCTGTTGGATGGGATGGTCAGAGTCACATTTATCCTTCCCTAACTGTTGATTCATACATATTTCTTCATACATCTTACTCCTGCAAGGAGTTGTCCTTGCTGCTGAGCAAGGCAGAAGGCTACAAAATTATTCAGTACTCTACAGAGATGTTTAAAATGCAAGCCATCAGGTCTGATGAAGGGACAGGCCTTTTCCAGCACTCACCAGGCCATGGAACTTTTTCTTTCCCTTTTCTGAAGCAATATGATTTTGCTTAACCTTGCAAGAGATGTTTTTTGGCAAGAGTTGAGTGTAATGCAAGAGTTTCTGGAGATGAGTGCAGTGTTAAATTTGACCCACTGATTTGATTTGATTTGATTTGATTGCAGTATTCATGGAGACTGAGGATGCCTGAAATGCCTGAAGATGTAGTTATCTTCTGTGTTATTATGCAAACTGGACTACCAAAGTCATGAAACTGAGGGTGTGGTTCAGTGAGACTTGCCAGACCCTTTATCAGTGGCTGAGGAACAGAGTTCCAGAGGCCTTGATGGGAATTGTTTGGTCTTGATGTTTCTCAGGAGCAGATCTACATCCCTTTAGGAATAACTATTGCCCCATTATTGATACAGCTTTCAAAAATTTAGAATATATTTGCACCCTTTTTTTTTTAATCTGAATTACAGTGAGAGCCTTGGTCTGGAGCCCTTCTATGGTATGAGAAGCTGACAAGAACTGCTGATCTAGGGCACAAATTTGGACTATTAACCTCTGACTCCCATTAGTTCCCAAGAAATGCCTAGTGGTCAGTGTTGCTTAATTAATTTGTAGTGAACTGACAGGAAGATGTGGACTTGGTTTCTCATAATTGTGTTACTTTCTAAATTGTGTCCTTTAAAAACCTTCTTCATGTTATTCTTTAGACTTTTGACCTCCCATTCATCTCTCTTCTGCCATAGAACAGATGGACCTGAATCTAGCATGAATGATGACAAGTCTTCATCTAGTAGGAGCTCTCATCAACATTGCTTCTGGTTGTTCTGCCTTGATAATACCCCATTTCAAAAGAAATGAGAAAAATGCCTTCATCCTCATTTCTCTGTGAAATACAATGTATTTAGAAGATAAGCCTAGGCCCTCATGTTAATCATAAATCAATTAGGTTTATCCTAAACCTGGAAAGCATGAAAATACCTTTTTCGTTATTGCAAAATCCAGTAAGATTTTCATAGTAATTATGGTACTTTTTGTACAAATCATAAGCTCATATCATAATCATTAGAGCTACAACTGAGTAGTTGCCTCTCTTAGAATATTTGAAATGTCTGTTTCAATTGCAGCGGAGGTTTGGGAATTTATTTATTTTTAATAGCTGAAGTAAAACCTTTCATGAACCAGATTTCCCCTTTTTATTCCTCATATAGCCTTTTGAGTTTAGTCAGATTTTACAAAAGAAGACAGTGAGAAGGGAACTACGAGGTTAAGCCTGTAAAATACTGTCTGTGCCCAGTACCATTGGCCATTGATTTGGCAGATACACACCCTGCAAGATTGCTTCTTACACCTTGAGTCTGTAAATAGATTATGTCAGTCAAGCTGTCCCCACTGTTTGTTATTTAATCACTTGAACCATCCAATGTGTTTATCAGATGGACCTCCTCAGTGTTAAGGGATGTACAAGGACAGTGTAAACGTCACAAAAGGTGGAATATTAAGAAATATTCTTAATTCTCCTATATGCATAAGTAGCTGGGATATAGAGAAAGTAAAGATACTTCATTGTATACATGCTACTAATTTTTTGCAACTGGGTTTTTGGGGGGTGCTTTTTTGTTTGTTTGTTGGGTGGATTTGCTGTTTGGTGTGTTTTTATGGGGTAAAGAGGGGTTGGGGAATGGTATTTACAGTTCTGATCTCACCTGGTACACAGAGGTTCCAGCTTGTAGGAAAAATGGATTCATCTACAATCCGTGGCTTGCACACACTATTCTATTCTCCATCACATCTAAAAGCTCGATAGGTTCATCATGGGCTCTCAACTCCCTTCAACCAATTTGCCCTATGTGATACTGAAGTTCTGGGTTTGGCTCACACTGTGACCAGCAGTGCCAGAGAATAAATTCTCTGCATCTTGCCTCGCAGTTTAGTTGGCAAGATATCAAACAAGCACACTTCTGCTTATGAGAGTGCACATCTAGTTGTCAATGTCTAGAACTCAAGCACCAGAAATATCCCATTACTCTGTGTTCATTATGAAAGAAGTGCCATGGACTCATTTCTCCTGTTTGTCTCGGACTCTGTGGAATGTAAGCATGATCTTATGGTCAGGCCCCGCTGCCCTTTCCACATTAAGTACTAAACTGTCAGAATGAGTGGAAACAGGTGTATGCTGAGAAAGAAAGATGGCTATATCTGAAAGAGTGATTTTGATTGTTGCAGCCATGGGTGAAATTAAATCTGGCTGCGAAGTGCAACCAAAATTTTTCAGGCTGTTTTGTGCCCCTTCATGAGCAGTGTGCCAGCAAGCATGTTAATAAAAGTGCACTTCAGAAATTCTACCTTTATGGCAATGCCCATTTCAGTTTCATGTTATTACTTTTCGAAGCCTCTGAAATATTTTTGCTTTGCTGTGTCAAAACGCCCTAATCAGTAGGTCAAAAGACTTCAATACATCCCACGTGTTTCTTTTGCTTCTCTAAAAATACGTTCCTAAAATCCACCCCAATGAGTTTGCATGTAATGGCCAGTGCTGGAAAAAAGGCACCTGAAGTGTCCCATTGTTTCTCATGCACTGTGAGACAGGCAGAGAGGGATCTGCTCTGCCTGGCTCAGGCTCTCTAGGTGTAAAGCACACTCACCCCCCCAGTGCTCTTCCCATAGGCTGAGGATATTATGCTTCATGCATAAAAGCAGCTGCTATTTCTGTCAAAGTGGAAGTATGATAATTAATTTTACAGGATATGTAGCATAATGAAGAATGGAATCACTACAGAGGGGTTTAAATGGACAGTTAAATAGTCTTTTGTTATCATTTTGGTAGGGAAAGGGGGACATCTGGTGGGAGGTCTTTGTAAAAATTGAACAAGACTATTTCCTATTTGCAGTAGGATACAAATCCCTAGGGAAGTAGTATATTCTGAATAACCTTTAGATTTTGCATAAATTCTAATAAAGAGAATTGATTAATTAATGTGTATCTAAACAGCACAACAGAATGTTTTGTAGTGATGCATACTGTAAAGTCCTCATTTCCCTTTTATGCAGTTCACAAAGAAGTACAGCTAAACCTGGATGAATGCCCAGTACCCTCTTGTAATGGGACTTTTACAAAAGGTCTGGGAGGAAAATGGTGGGATGAAGACTCATCCAGAAAAAGCACTTAATACTTTTACTCAGGGTTAGAAAATAAATATTAGAAATCTGCCACCATTGCCTGAGTACATAAGCAAGAGCAAGACATTCTGGCATTACTAAGCCTTAAGTAGACATCTTCTAAAGGATTATAACCCGCTTAATCAAGCCTTGGGAATGCAACAAGGCAGGAGGCAAAGCATACAGTAACACTTGAGCATGACACTTAAAAAGAAATTGCAGCAGATTAAAGGAAGGCATAAGAATGTGGCACATCCCAGGGTACAATGCCCAGTATAGTTTGGCCCATCATGTAAATAATAAGTAATTATTGCATTTATTGATAAAGAAGACAAGTCTTTGTTGTTTCCATCTTCTCTGATCCTTTCTTAGCAACAGTCAATCTTTGCTCCCTCTGCTGCCGTTTCATAACTTCTGTCCCACGCTGTGAATGATCCCCTTCAAAAAGTATCATATGAGGGGGCACCTCCAGGGTCACAACAGCCACAGGGTGAGAGCTTCAACCTTGCTGTGGGATAGGCAGTGCTAGAAAATCACTGCGTGCACAAGCATTTCTGCATGGGGCTTTGAGGAGAAGACAGCCAGCATGATGTTGGGACCTTACCATAGCTGCTGCTCCTTCAGGCCTTCTTGCATTGCAACTGAGCTACCTCACCCACTGCAAACCAGGTGACTTTAATTGCCCGGGAAATTTAATTGCCACATTCCTGTGATAAACGGACACATCTCTTTTCACCAAAGTTAGCACAAGGGATCAGTTTCAAGCTGGCTGAGGATGTGAGTGTACTTATGTACCTACTATGTATGTACCTACTCCATGTTTCACTTCTTTATCTAAATCCTTCCATATTCTGTGTCCCATGGCAACACAGTGCATTTTTAGCCCATCGTTTCTACAAATTTAGATTATTTTTTAAAAATATTTCTCTGTTCTCACTAAGACATTGTCTCTGCGTGCATTCCAGACTTATCTAGTCTTTAAAGTGCAGTAAGGGACTATCAGTGCATCTAATTTATGCTTTCATTTGTATTTAAGTTATCATTAGCATAAGGTATCAGATTATGATTAACTTGCTTTTGCAAAGCTAAAGCAGAGCTTTCTACAATCAAATGTATCTTACTACTATCCAAAAAGTTATTTCCATATAAAGTATGTTTATTAAATGTGCTGAACTGTTATGTAGTCCCTTTAAATTTATGAAAAGACTCAGAAACTGTTTGGCAAGAACACTTGAAATGACAATATATATCATAAATGCCTTTCATAGTATATGAAGAACAGCATGCAAAAAGAATAACTAAAAAAGTTTAGCATGTTCACATTTTATATGAGGCCCTTTTTTACTCAAATATATCACTAAGCTTTATTTTATCTCTTGCCTTTCCATTATTTTTGGCCAAATCTGAAGTGCAAGCGTTCAGGTTTCTAAGCTGCCTGATAGGAATTTAAACATGGAACAAGGTTCAGCACTGACTCCTCTGATGGATACATAACGTATTTTAAAAGACAGGCTTCCAAGCTAGCACAAAGATGCATGCAAATGTTGTGGTCCTATCCGGAATGCATGTTTTAATTGTCTGGACTTCTGCTGCAAGCAGAGTTTGAATTCTCTGTTTCAAAACTGAGTGATTTCATAGTTTGTTAATTTTGGCAATCACTCTGAGTAGCTTAGTTTTGATACATGCTGCAACTGGCAAGTTAAGCCATTAGGAAAATTATTAGAGTTAAGTGCCCTTTTTACTGTCAAACAATGAAGAATACAATTTCTTCCACTAAATCTTCAATTCCCATTGGTTCTTGTAGGGTTTTGTGGCAGTGATGCAAAATCATTTGAAGGACAAGGTGTCACAGCTGATAGTGGACAATGAAGCAGCACTGTGGAGCACCATTACTTGACAGTTGTTGCACTGATGACCCTTCAGAGAGGTACTAGTTGTGTGACTAACTTGTCCATTTAGAGATATGCTCAAACCAAGATTCTGAATTTGAATGATCATTAAGCAGAGAAAAAAGTTTTAGCATTGAGTCTGAATTTGCTACTGCATTTAATAGGTGACAAAGGGAATGGTAGATCATCTGTGTCATTTTTGAGAAAATCTCAGTGTAATTGTTCTGAAGGGGACAGTGCATTGGCTGAGCTGTACAACTCAATTTTCAAGAGAATTGACTTGTTTGATTGCCTGTAATCACAGAGTTTAGCATATTTAGAAAGGTAGTCAAATTTCAGCATCAACCTGATATGTTCTTCTGTTTCTATACCATACAGAATTTTCAGCATTTCTGTGGGACAGTGATTATTTATTATTTGTTAGCAAAAAATACCAGCCTTGGTGAAAAAATCATCTGTGGTAGATCCTGTCTTCCTGAGAGCCACAGTAGCTTAACAGCCAGGGCAAGTGCTTGCACTACCAAAAGTCCAACCAGAGAGACAGTCAATGCTTGGTAAGGTGTGCAAATGGAATCATCCCTGAGCACTGCCGGGAGTTTCCTTACAGAGTCCTAAAATTAAAAAGTTTGCATGACTCTCCATGTACATGTGAACATATGTATTTTCCAAAATACCTTCAGATCATTTTTGTGGAAATGAATCCATCTGTTAACCTGTTCTTTGTCTGTTGTGCAGTTTTAATTGTCCCCGAGTGTTCCATGAAATAAACAGGTGACTGAGATGTAGCTGCATTAGCAAAAAAATAGGTCCTTGTGGTAATAGATTGCAGAAATCTCCAGCACAAAAAATAAGTGACACATTTTTGCAATAGAAAATTTATAGACATATAAGAAAGATATTGTTGGTGATTTGGGTTAAAGGATACTAGAGTTCAGAGTTCTCAGGACAAAGATGATAGATCTATTTTTTAATTGAGATCATGTGTCAAATCTTGTATGGATCTTTTATGAGAAAAATCCAAACTCCATTGAACTCTACAAACAGAATCCACACCAGATTAATTTTGCTTACAAGCACCATCCATGACTGGACTCCGTAGCAGACTGGCCCCTATGTATAAGGCTGTTGAGAGCAACTTACATGACCTGTGTGCAATATGTACACAGCTGGAGGTGTGCGGGACATGCAGACATCGTGCTCATTATGAGCTCTGCGTAGGAGTCTCCCATCTTCCTGGAAGATTAACTGTTTTTCTTTGGCTTCAGAGAGGTAAAAGATACTCTGTGGGAGAATTCAAAAAAGGAAGCATTCATTTGAATTGAAAACACAGGCAGGGAAATACATGACATCTATAGAACAAGAGTTTATTTCCAAAGGATTAGCTGATGAGATTTTTAGGAATAAATACAATGTACATTAGGTTTAGAAAAGGCTTTTCCCTAGATTACTGTAAGAACATTATGCCATTGATTTCTGACACTGGATTTGTAAACTTAAAATGTAGTGCTGAATCAGTAAGCACAGCTTTCATGGAACTTACAAATCATCTCATGCAGTAATTGTTTCAGCTGTAACTCTGACATCAGCAGAAGTGTGAGAACTGTGATTCTGTTCTAATTGCATGAGGTCTGGGCTGAACTTATTAATTTCCGTGTAATTCCATTGAATTAATGAAGCTACACTAGAAGAAAGTTCTTTTCTAGTCTAATTTTCAACTGGATCTTTCTTTTTATATTTTCCAGCCAAAGATAATTTTGAGATGACCGTACTGGTTGCATCTGTAAATGCTCATATTAATTTAACACCTGTATCATAACCTTGTTTGGGTGATCAAAATATTTATAAACAGGAGAACTCAAATACCTTTGAGATAGCCCTACAGTCATCATTTGTCAGAAAATAAGATTGACACATAAGATTGTCCATAAGAGTGCTGGCACAAGAGTTTGTGAAAACATCACTGAAACTAGTTCTTGATTAAATCTGGAATAATTTTTTGCAAACAAGTCTGCTTAATGCATATTAAGTTCTCCTACTTGGCAGGGCAGAAACCCTCCCTACTTGGTCTTTGTTCAATTTTTTTTTTCCATTTTAATGAAAAGAACAGTCAATTCCACATGTTGTATGAAAGTAGCAGTAAAAATTCAATATTTTTAGTAACACTAGCAGCCAGAGAGATGCAGGAGTGATGTACTGACACTGAAAGATGCTTCTGCTTAGAGAATGCGTAGTGGAAAGATAAGGTTCAAAGTATGCACACAGTTCTCTTTTTGCATAGAAAAGCTAAACACTTACTGGCCTCTTTGTATTGAAAGAATATCTAGGGAAATATGCTGTTCAAAACCTTTTAACTGATTAAGTGAAACAAAAGCCTGATGTTTCCTGCTGCTGCAAAGTCTTCACTATCATCAAGACAGAGTTGGCTTTCGCCAAACTAGAATCTGATCTTTCATCATTTATTGAAATATTTCTCCTTCTTTCATTATTTCTTCTTCCTATTCCTTCTCCTTTTCCTTTGGCCATTGGAGAAAGGTATCAATCTATATTTCTACATATGTACATGAGCCAGCCCAGAAGGCCAGTGGTGTTCTGGGGCGCATTAGGAAGAGCATTGCCAGCCGGTCAAGGGACCTGATCCTGCCCCTCTACTCAGGCCCTAGTCAGGCCACATCTGGAGTGCTGTGTCTGGCTCTGGGCTCCTCAATACAAGAGAGACATGGAGCTCCTGGAGCGGGTGTGGTGGAGGGTGACAAAGATGATGAGGGGACTGGAGCATCTGTCTTAGGAGGAAAGGCTGAGGGAGCCGTGCCTGTTGGTCCTCGAGCAGAGATGACTGAGAGGGGACCTCATCAAGGTCTATAAGTATCTCGAGGGTGTCAAGAGGATGGAGCCAGGCTGTTCATGGTGGTGCCAAGCAATAGAACAAGAGGCAATGGGCAGAAACCGAATGGGCACAGAAAGTTTCACCTGAATATGAGGAAAAATTTCCTTACTGTGTGGGTGACTGAGCACTGGAACAGATTGCCCAGAGAGGTTGTGGAGTTTCCCTCACTGGGGATACTCAAGAACTGTCTGGATGCAATCCTGTACAATGTGCTCTAGGGTGACCCTGCTTGAGCAGGAAGGTTGGAGCAGATGGTCCACTGTGGTCCCTTCCAAACATAACCATTCTGTGATCCTGTGACATGTGTTTAAATCTACATATAAAGATATCTATATATAAATAACCTTGCAAAAGAAAGCCATCATCAGTGACTAAAATTCAGTTCTCTGGATCAGCTGTGCTGAGTACCCACAAGGAATGAGAGAAACGCAAAGAACAGAAGAATTCACAGACTCTTTGAAGGCAGCTCAGGCAAAGCAGACCACATGCTGTCTCAGGACCAGCTCCCAGAATACAGACAAAGAAGATGCTGGAGTGCCTGGCCCTGCCTCAAGATGCCACTGATGCCCTGAATCATTCTGACTTACCAGTACATTTTCAGGAAATATTTATATGTCAGGAGTGCACAGGAGCACAACTTGAGACAAAGCCCTACTGCGCACGACTTTAAGGCAAACTTAGCAATAGCATACCGACTGCTTAGGAAAGCTCACATCAATTTAGAGAACGCTCAGGAAAGTCACTCCTGTAGCAGAAATTACTCATTCTCTGAACACCAAATGCTCTGTTAAGCTCTGAGAGGTGCAGGAAGACATAGTAATCGCATCTTGCCCTGAAGCATTTGGGAGTTAATAATTCTTGTAGAGAAAATCCACCTCATTCAATTCTCAGAGGAACTTGCTGTCCACACAGCCATCAGATCAGTCCAGTTTTCATCTAGAGGTGTTGCTTCAAAGGGACAGCAAGTATGTCGTGCTGTTAATTCTGCATCACTAACTCATAAAAAGATAATGATGAATAGTGACATAAGCGACAAGGACCAGCACAGCAATGGGTCATATTTGGCCAATACACACGGATAAGGATGTGTGGGGTAACAGAAGTGTCAGTCAGCAGCTCAGCCTCTGAAGGGCCCCCTGCTTTACATGTACACAATGCTGGGTCCCACTTCTGACACTCTCAGCTGCCCCCCAAGAGAAAAAGGACCAGGCACAAGCTGGGGGCTGCTCCTATTTCTCTCTTGCTGTGCGAACATGAAGTGCCTTCTCTCACATCTATGGCCCTGAAATGATACAAGCCTACTTGAAGGCAAATGGAAATCAGGTTTTCACAACCCCTGTAGCTCAGTTCCCTCTCTTTTAAAATATTGTGAAGGTATATTTATTTAGTATTGTCTGAAAGTTCAGATGCCTTAGTGGCACAGGCCTTTTAAACAAATATTTGGAAGCTGTTCTTAGGGTTTTTTTAAAACTTAATTTCTCTGATGTACTCCAGGGGTCTAGACAGATTTATTTCCTTCACATATGCTTGCTTTCTCTCTCTCTTTCTCTGTTCATCCTCTTTTCCCATGTTCTGTAAAACATATTAACTTTTTCTATCCTGAAAAGTCTTTACTTTGAACTTTTTCAAGAAACAGCCCCTAAAGTCCATAGCTACATGAATTAAATATCATCCAGTCTTTGGAGCTGCAAGTGTTGCTGCAAGTGTTGCTATGCTGCCTTGACTCTCTAAGAAGTTACAAAAAAGATTTCCCTCCTTTTCAGTGACTCACCAGGCACTGTTCTATATGAAATACATCTATCCACTGACTTGAATGTTTTATCAATTATTACAAATATCCTGAATAGGTACAAACTAATCAAATAAATAAATACAGCTGATTGCTGGCTCTTGAATGAGACAAAAGACAACTGTAATCAACCACTTTAGAGCAAGAGTAGGTCTATGCAACTGACTCTTGAATTTTTGTTGCAGTATATTTTTTAAAGAGGAGGAAGTGCTTTTAACTCCTACCTTTTGCTGCCCAAGTTGTAATTATTGCACCATTTCTTTGGATTTTAATGATGGTTTATGTCTCCATGTATCTAGTTCATAAATTCCCAGACATTTTTTTCCCCACTTTGGATAACTTTACCTCCTTTTGGAATGGCAGACCATGGAAGTAAAAAATAAGCTCTTGCAGAAGAGACTGAAAGATTGATGAAGAACAGGAACTAATAAATTACATGGAGTGAGCATATCCTGCACTTATTTCACATAATTCTTTAAAATTATTATGATGCAATGATTTTTTTTGTTCCACAAAGAGGATTTTTGGCAAGAACTTGCCAGTGAACACATCCTAACATTAAACCTACACCCATTTTTTTTTTCCTGACAGGAACTGGCAAGGAAAGAAACATTCCAATAGCTGGAAATAGTTCTGCTGGAAGATACCACCACTGCCTGATCTGCTCCTTTACTGAGTGCATCATCATTCAGGTATAGCTCGTGTTGCCTAAAGACCCAGCTCCTGCAGAGCTCTGTTATTGGAGCTCTTTCACTCAGGTGACTCTTTCAGAGCATTCACCTCAGTAACGTGGTATCTTTCAAACACAAAGTGTTTGATTCTGACAAATCTGGGAACCAGAATAAATGAAGCTGTACTAGAAAAAAACCCTATAGAAATATCCACAGTGGATATCAAAATTTATTATAGTTTTCAGACATGGAGTAATCTGTAATGGCAAGTTAAACTGACAATGCAATACCATTAACAGGAACTGATCCGTGCTACAAATGATAAGCAAACAGCAGTGGAAAGAAAGACCGAACAGGCTTATTATTTTCAGTTTCAAATTACATAACTTCATAGCCAGTCTCTCTGATTTTGGGACAACTGTCTCAATTCTTCTGTAAATCATGCATACAGGCGCTTTGCATTGTTTATGATTAGAGAAGCTTCACACATTGTGTCACAAGTGTCACCTTTGAAGAAATTATACATTTAAAGGCAAGGACAAAGAACCTCAGCTACAGAGCTCCAAACAGGAGGTTTACATTGAAGTAAGAGTGGAAACAGTTTGGGCCCTTCCAGAAGCACCATCTGTTTCTACGGCTGGTCATTGTTTGGATTATATATGACCATAATTTTGAATTTATCTGTTTAACCTTTGGATAGCCTCCTAAAATAACTATTGACTCTTTGAGTTTTCAGGGTAATATATTAAGGTGCGAGGGTTTAATGTTATTATTTTATGGAAAGAGCCACAAGCCTTTTCATGTAATATATCAATACCTACAAACCCAGGAAATAGCTATACTATCACATGGCAAAGGGAACTGCAGCATCACATTTATTGTTCACACCATGACCTATGCAAACTGAATTTTCTTCATCAGAAAAAGCAAGGACAGGGTTTTTTTCTTTTTTCGTGAGACTCCCACTCCCTCAAAGTATCTATCTTCATGCTGCAGTTCAACAGAGTGAGAGGAGTTATATGGGAGAAAGCTCCTCCAAAAATAATAGAAAAGGAAAAGAAAATGGGTCTTGAGGATTCATGACTTGCATCAGACTTAAAATGGATGAAAAGAGATGAAAAAAATGTCTTTTACATATTAGCCTAAATGACCTCATCCTGAACTATTAGAGGTGCTGGGAGTCTTTCCATTTTCCCTGAGAGGTCAGGTCCCACAACTCAAAAATGTTGTTCAAAAATTAAAAATGGACAGAACCCAGGTTGGTTTGGCAGACATTCCTCAAGGATGGTTCAAATTTAGTTTGAAAATAAGCTAGTAGAAATCAGTATCTGTGGGAAAGGTTTTTTAAGACTAAGGTAGGTTTAGTTGGAGTACAATTACAGTTTTCCTGCTCGCTAGTTTATGCATACCACTATATAGACTTCAGAATTAAAGAGCATCAACTTTCATGAATTTGTTTGTATTTAAAGGGCAGAACTCCAACCAAATGAGAACACTTATAGAATTTATTCTTCAAAAAGGGTGAGCCCACAATCTCATGTAGCTTTTGGCTCCTCTCTGTGTAACAGGCTAAAACAAACCCTGAGATTAAAACACCTTACTGTTTCACTTTGGGCTTTATGGCTTATGCCCAGTTTTGGTTTAAAATTCATTTTACAATACTCTGAATGCACACAGCACTGTACAAAATGTACATTCATAAGGATGTTGGCAACCACTGAAAAAAAAAAATTTGAAAAACATACTGTAAGGGAAAGAGCGTTTTCTTAGCAAAATAAGGATAATTTGAGGAAAACTTTTTAGTCTTCCTAATAATGTACTGCATTCCTCTTCTCAGCAGAGAAAATAGTCTTAAATTATGAAAATCTAAAAAAAGGGCTTTTTTTCCTGATTATCTCCTTGCATTCCTCCATCAACAAAAATAAATCCAAGAGAGAGATTCCAGTACAGTGCTACAGTAAACAATAGCCCCAGGTATTTCAGAAGGAACTACAGCACCTGGTAGAACAGACGAACATTAGATGAAGATCTCATAAAAATGTGAATTCAGGTCTCTCAGGTAGTGCTGCAGAAGGATCTGGTTGTTTCACGTGTGTGGAAAGGAGCCAAATGCAGCCATACTTAGTCTGTTTGTTCCTTACCCAAATTCACTTTGCCATAACCTTTTTAGCAGAGGCAATGGGCACAGATAAAAAAACCCCAGGAAATCTAAAGACAAGGAATTCCTTTTTTACCCTGAGGTGGTTGAACACTAGCACAGGTTGCCTAGAGAGGTTGTGGAGTCTCCATCCTTGAAGATACTCAAACCCAGATGGACATGATTGTTACAATCTGCTTGAATATTGCAGAAAGAACTTCAGATTCGAATATTTTCCCCAACAAAATTAAAACTCAAACTAAGTTATCCGTTTATTTCAAAAACTGATTTTTTATTAATTAATAGCTAAGAGATGCAGAGAGAGAGAGAGAGAGAATAAGAAAAGATTGGAAAAAATGCAGAGATTAACTTTTTAGAAGCAGAGAGAAAGAATACCACCATAAATTACTCTTTTGCCAGAGATGTCGGGGGTGTGAGTGTGTGTGTGAGTGTGTGTGTGTGGGGGGGGGAGAGAGAGAGAGCCTTCGCAGCTTTTTTCCTGTCGNTACCTTTTGTGTGTGTTATCTGCATACAACAATGATGCTGGGCAGCCAGCTCTAAGTGGCCCTGCTCGAGCAGGGGGCATGCACTGGATGACCTCCAGAGGTGTCTTTCAACCCCAGCCTTTCTGTGATTCCGTGAAAAGAGAAACTTACCCTATAGCTAGTTCACCTAATTCAGCTCCAGTGTAAGATTGATGGCAGTGTGAAGAATTTGATCATATTGTAGATTTTTATTCTAATTAAGATTCCACAATGACTAAACTGTATTTAATGAACCTTACTAACCGCAAACAGATGTAGTCAGGGAAAAAGATGGGGAAGTTATACGTACCCTTTGTCATTGTGGCTCATCAGCCTCAAATAATGTGTTTGATCTGTTGTTAAGTGAATCTTGTCATACATATTTTTGTTCAGCATCTTGCTGTTTTGATAAGGAAACAGGAAAATATTTTACGGCATTTCTTATGGTACTGGCATGTGCTTAGAAGTTCGCTACAAAATTAATACAAAAACTACCATTTTTATATGACTTGATCTTATACTACCGCCTAGTGGCTAAGACCTAAATGAGTCACTGTGCAACTCCACTATGTTTTATGTATATGGACAGATACATAGTAGTTGTGTATGTTATATTATTTTCATCCATTTTTAGAAACCATATTATGTGTGTTATATGTCCACTCAGTAACAATGTTGCCAGAGATAGTGAAGAGCAGAGAAATTTCCATGTTCAAGGAGAACATTCATGCTGAGCACTACTAGGGATTGAGCACGGTCTCACTGTCAACAGGATCTCCATTTGAACAAAGTTACAGTTTGAGATAGAATTACTTTCAAAATAAGCTGTAGTGACGGACTTCAGCCACGACATTTGAGGTATCTATCAGCTGTCATTATTAGAAAGAAATATTCTTGGGGTAGATTGTATTAAAAATGTCCCATGGAGAGTCTGTTGCATCTTCCTACAACTTTTTTTAAGCAAACGTATCTATATGCAGAGCTAGATATATAGAGATTAATTTAAACCAAATTGATTTAGTTCAATTCCCTAGAGGCTTCTGTAATTCAGGTCTTGATGGTAGGAGAAATTTTAGTACCCAGGTGAGGACAGAAAAAAAGTAATTTTGTCCACAAGGTGGCACTTGGGCATCGGGCTTCAATGTCTAAAAATCTGGAAGCAAAAATAAACTTCAGGTTATAATTATACGAGGTGTGAGGTATTATTGAGCAAGGATCTGTCTGTTTCTGGAAATGTGATCTACCCACATCTTTTCTGGGGAGGTCATTTTGATCTTAATTAATGGAATGTGATTTCTGCCATTGACCAGAAAAGTGATTTGGCCTCAACTAGGGAGAAGCACTAGGGAAACAGAATCTCTTTGCAGTGTGCAGGACAGACTACTTTTCTTCTCTCTGCTTGTTAGAAGAGTTATATGAGTGATGGTGAGTGAATTATATCTAATTCAATAGAGAAGGGGAATGGAAAAGGTGACAGCCACTGAGTGGCACAAACTCAGGAGTCTGGATGATGAATAAGCCAAACAGGCAGTACAATTCATTCTGCAAGAGCTTCCTGCACTGATGGAAAACACTGAAGTATAGAATTCACAAACCTTTATTTTCATGCAGTTTTAGTCCAACACACACATTACCTTTTCCACCATACCCACCAGATATTAGGCTGCAGAATTTAGTGTACTGTAAAGACATTTGTACAGTGTAAATGAGGAAAAAATTCTCTGAGGTGGGGGCAGCACAGCTGGAGTTGGAAACTGACCTTTTGCCAGTCATCTGCTCAACAACCTTAGCTGAATGGTTTTTAAAAATGTTTTCTTCTATTCTGCACAGTTTGCATGATTACATATGAGTATGTTTAAGTTAATGTAGAAATGTCAGGTGTAAGGGACGTGCAATATACTGATGGAAGCTGAATCTCTTTCCCCAGTGATCCACCACATGTGGCAGCAGCAGCTGCCAGTGCACCCCAGTACCCCCAAACAATACAATCCTGAACAGACAACTTCAGGCCTTACCTCCAGACCCCTTCAGACCTTACCATGTTTTCTGTAGCAGTTCTCTGACAGTAATGACTTTCCCAGAAGCAACACAGTGAGATCACAGAGAAGAACGGCCAAAGCCTTCATGCTAGGACAGGTCTCTGACACTGTCTCAGTTGATGATTAAGGAATATCCTACTGATGACATGGAACTAGAGAAGAGCTTTCATTTCCTAACCAGGCAGTCACATTTTGGTCTTATATTTATGTTCATTTTCCATCAAGGGTCATCCAGAACCATTTGTGTTTTGCTACTCCATTTACTTTCTGGGCTTCTCAGAGGCTGCTGAAAGTGCCTCAGTATACATCAGTTCTTGTTAAAATAGGGGCAGTTTATGTCTTCTTAGTGCAACAAACGTACAACTACTGAACATTCCTGAACCCTGCCTAGTGTTGTTCTGCTGAAAAGCAGGTTTTCATATCAACAATTTGTAAGTGAGCTGGGGAAATGATAAGTAATGAATTTAAGAGCACTTACAAGAAAACAGTATATAAAGTATTGAGTTCTCTTTTTTAGAAACAATAAAAGATTTCATCCTGTCAATGCACAAAACTAGCTTAAAAGTCCCATTTGCTATGACCAATTTGTTTCCGCTAAGGAAAACTGTTTCCCAGGCATTTACTTAAATCAACTTTTCTAGGAAGTGCAATTGTGTGCTAATCTACACCATGCAGTAGGAATCTGTCTGACAGTCACTGGAAACAGACACTAAACTGGAAATGATAGGTCGAATTAGTTTATTACAGTTGCAGAAACAAGCTGCTCCAGTAATGAGCAATTCCCAGAAACATAACGGCATCCTGGAATCATGCTGTCGCTGTTTTGTATCTGAAACACACTGCTAGTATTCTCATTATGAGTTTTAGCTGAGTTGTTAAAGACAAATACTGCCTTGCTTACAGAGATAAGCTTCTTCTCTTAAAATTTATTCTATCTTCTACGCCTTAGAACCTCAAGATATAGGTGTGGTTTTCTAATCATCCAGCCACACTGAAAGTGTTTGAGGGCCCCTGCACAGGTCTTCAATATACATCTCAGAGGAACATCTTCTGATGTCAAACCTTTCTGCAAAGGAACAATTTCTAACCTTCTCTTTGATGTCATTTCTGCCTCCCTTCATACCTCCCTTTCTGTTAGTTCCACACTACTTCTACTTCTCCCTCAACTCAGAATTAATACTGGAACACTTTACAACAGAAATTAGAGGGAGAAATTTCTTACCTTTACCATATTAATTCCAAAAAGTACTAGAGGAACAGTACTCTAAAATCGAGAATAAGACTATACTTTATTCTTGTTGCCATGGTGACCGAAACTAGGACAGTAACCTTTTTTTTTAATTTTTCAGCCTCTATAGCTGATACTCTGAAGAACTTGGTTCCTGAACAGGTGTCTGATTACTGCAAAACAACAATCTCTGAGCCATGAAAAAGAAGTTAAATGGTTGAGAGTCTTATGGTTGTATCTCCAAAGAGAAAAAAAAAGGCCAGGGATGAGAATGTGCTCCTGCTGAGAAAGGAGGGAGAGGTGACAAAAGAGAGTGAGGATGAGGCTAAGACATAAACACACAGAAACAATTCAAGGTGATGAGAACCAGGGTTCTCATTCATGTTTTGAGCCTGCTCCTAATGCAACTCAGTGCCAGACTCATGACCCAAGACCGCAGAGGAACCCCACTCTTTAGGAGTCATAGACCACTTTCCTTGATATATTTTTCCAGGCATATATATTCCTCTTCCAGACCTCCCTTCAAAGGAAAGAGGTCAGTGAACACTTGGTTTCACCTTCAGTCCTGTAGCTTCAAATGACAAGGTATTTCTTCACATTTTCCATGACAAGGCAAGGACTGAAAGCAAAGTTTAAACTTACACATATTCTTACAAGACTAGAGGTGTATCACTATTGTGCATTTGTGAACACAATACACCAGTAAGTCTCATAATGTCTGTATTTTTGTCTGCTTTGATCAATAAAGAGTTTCTTCTGATTTGATTTCTATTTGATTGATATTTTGAAGAATTCAGTGGTGTTTCACAGACTCACATGTATACCATAGCCAATACTAAATAATTGCATAAAACAGTGAAGATTATAGTCAAAGTACAGTGCAGCTTTTTAGCATACAACCTCATAATTTTATATTGTGGTTTGCAGAAGTGCCTCTCTATAAAGTTCATCAGGTCACAAAACCTCACAGCTGACATCAGGAGAAAAAAGCCAGACAGGAACTACAGGGAATTCTAGTTGAAAAACTAAGAATCAAGAAGGTCATCAGACACTTCAAACAAACCTTTGGGTTCAAAACAGGCATGGGTTCAACAGCTTGCCTCTTTTTCTGACTAGGTGTCTTAATGGATGTCTCTCCCTTAAAATCACTGCCTGAGTTTGTCTAAATTGAATGGCTATTTTAACACCTGCTAGATCAGCAGAGCTGGTCTGACAGGCTAGTCTCCATGAGATTGGACTGGATTAAGCTGTCCTAGTATGAATGTTCCAGGACAACTGTCCAGAGTGGAACCCCAATAAAAATGAATAAAATATCTTCCTCACAGTACTATTATATTCTGGTATTTTTGAGAGTTATAGACCTACAGAGTTTTAATCATTTAAACGAGAGGAATGAGGACATAAACAAGAACATGGAATAGCTTTTAGAAAAGGTTTTTGGTAACTTCCTTTTTCATTTTTTCCCCTTGGAATTAGTCATTATCTTTAATTTTTTTAACAAGAAAAACAGATGTGCAGCACCAGAACAGACTTAAAGTTCTTTGGAAGCAATAAATTTGCTCCATTCTGTTTAGATGTCTCCCTGAATCTGCAGTACAAAAATAATCTGATAAGGGGAAAAATCCTAGGGTATTTTAAAAGCTAAATACCTCCATTAGTTTTTTTAACTACACTATTTCTCTATAATTAGACAATAAGTCAACTAGGCAAACTAAATCTTTTTATTGAGTTTAACTACAACCTTCATTGAAGATAATTCATGATCCCTGAGCAGCTTTAAAGACTTAACAGCTGCTGTTTTAATGTAGGTCCATAATAACCATTTATGCTCACTCTCCAACACTCATGTGGAAGGAAAAAGTTAAAAAAAAATCATTGCAATTTCAAAGCAGAACTCATTCAGTATCCTCAGTATCTTAGTAGGTAATATTTAGGCAAATTTTCTCAGGAGATAAGGAACAGAAGGCTTGACAGCCATGAAAAACTCAGTTATTTTGGATTTGTTTGGGGAGGATTCCTTTATATGTCAGTTTCTCCTTTCCCACTTACTATGTTTGTCTTTTGTTGCCCCAAGGAGAAATTGCAGTAGCAATAGTAGCTTCTTTGCATTTCTTTAATTAAGTTCTGAGAGGCACCAGATGCTTCACCCTTTCTCTTACTAAAGCACAGAGGAGTTAATCATATAGTAGGCTTTAGTTTACTCTGAACCCAGGCTGAGGCAGCGTTAATTAAGTCTTGCCATTTAGTGTAAGTATAGCCTGTCATCACATCAGGTCTCTGTTGCATTGCTTTGTGTTGTTTTTTCAATCCAATAGAGAAATCTCAGATTTTATTACTCTCTGTAGTTTAAATTATTAAAGACTTGATCTGTAATCATTTCTTCTTGTCCAAGAACTAAGTGTTATAATTTGGCTCTTAGGGAGGGTGTGGTTCAGTCATACTGAAATGTAGATAGCTAGGGCACGAAATAAAACCAGGAAAAATTCAAAGGATGATGGTTCACATTAATTTTAACCATATTCAAAAGTTATTCAGGTGCCCGAAGGTACAAGTAGGTGATCCCTGGGATTTTCACAAACATCTCAGGACACTTTTAAAAATCCCAGTGTTGCATTATCTGCATCCTTAGGTGTCTAAACACTCTTTGACTCTTGCATCCTCTCTCCAAGGATATGGCAGTGTTAAGTAAGGCAAATGTTAGGCAGCTGTTTTGGGATATACCCCAGAAACAGCTGATGAATTTACAATCTTTACCTTTCATAACAGAAATTTTATCCAAATGGTCCATGGTGCAACAGGGATGTAGATCACTTCCCAGGTATATCCTCAGGTTGACAAGAGGAGGGGTTTTAGCACTTTATCTTCTTCTTTACCTCATCTGACTTCTCTAGGAAGGAAATGTGGGTACACAAGTCACAGGACACCACCAGAGCACTGTGAGTGGGTCCCCATTTGAGGGACCTGGGTATTCAGTAAACAAGGGGCCTCGGTCAGGAAAACATATCCACTGTCAGACATTAAGGGAGATCTATTCACTGATGAGCTGCAGACCCAGAATTTGATTTAAAGGAAAGACTCTATAAATAATTTTCAATAACAAACACATTTGAGGAGCACTTGGTCTGCTTGGGGGCAATTAGCAAAGAAGAGAGGTAAAATTAATCAGATAAATTATCCATTATAAATTATTCACATAATTTAATGGAAAACCTTAAATTAGGGCAAGACAAATATCCTAATTTATTACCTCCCTCCCTGAAGCACAAGCGTATGTGTGAGCTTCACATAACTAGGCTTTGTTTAAAAAAAAATAAGTTTAAAGTGTATCACTTAAGCCTTTCTGAATCTTAACAACTCACTTGAATGCACCCTGTCAGATTTGTGGTTATGTTAAATTAATTACAGAAAACGAAACTGGGGCCACGGAAACTGAAATCACCACCAAGCACAGCCCTGACTCAGACCTAGCTTGAGTCTTCCACACATGCACACATCCATGGAGCTTTCCCACAGGCTGCTGTTGTCAGAAAATAAACTACTATCTATTGCTTGGCTAAAAACAAAACAATTGTGTGGGGTGTTTCTCAGTCTTTCTCCCAACACCTGTTCATCTGCCCCCTCTGTGGAGCCAGAAAGCCTTCTCAGTGAAGTACTTTGAGGAAGGCCATCCCTCTTCACTTTATCCTTTCTACCTGGTGGACATACACATTCAGTGGTATTTCTTGGAGAATATCTGGTTATCACAAGTGCTTTTGCTTGCCTGGATGGTTGGGATTTTAATTGGGAATTAACATAATCTTTCCCGGTTTTAACAAAAAGACCTTTTCTGCTGCCACATATTGAGCATCCCCTTCGTTCTTCCTGTAGTTTAGTTTTACATACTCAGAATCACTTAAAATTATAATTCATTTGTCCACATGAGACTTAACATGTGCACACACAAACCCCTCCAAACAGCAACCTACTATTCTGATCTGTCCTTACTTGCACTTGGACAAATGACAGTACATTAAGGAAAGCTTGGGTTTTATTTTAGCCTAACAAGAGCCTAACGAATTTTACATTATAAACCCATACTTCTTAACGTGCCCATTGTCTGAATATCCTTGTCTTCAAAACAAAAACAAAAAAAAGCATTTTTTTCTCATAAAGACAGAGGTCTTCAGTGGAGAAGAGGAAACATAATTAAATGTTGGGAATAAGGTCTTAGATGCACAGTGTAAAGTGTTCAGCACCAGTGCCTTATTGAGGAGGTTCCTCTCCCTCCTCTTTCTTATGCCTCAAGCCTTTTTTTCTGTTCCTATGACTCAAAGCACCCTCCAAGTTTAGTGGCAAAAAACTGTTCGTGAGACTGGGCTAGGAATGATCACAAGCTCTTCATCATACTTGTCCAAAATGTTTCTCTCCAGGCCCACGCTGGGGTGCTCCATGCACCTGCAGCTGTGGGAGGGCAGTGGCCCAACAGGATGGATGGAGAAGGGAGAGGCAGGGCGGGACCTGTGAAACTGGCAGGGCACTGTAAACATGAAGCATCATATTAGTAACCCATCAGACTTACTTAAATTTACATATGAACTGTGTGAACAATCTTACAGCTATTGGATACTGCAAAAAGAAAAGGCTCTATTTCACTAGAGAACTGCTGGAAGCACAAGAGCTTTGTGAGTGACAGGGAACAGCAAACTGAACTCACACTTCCAGCATCCTTAAGTAATAAACAAATACACTACTGTGAATTTGGACTGTCTATACATTTTCAAAGTATTTCTTGCCTGCTCTGAGCTTATACTGCAGTGGAGTAAATGCTTATAAAAGGTTCACAGCAAGACAAAAAAAATCAAAATTCACTTCTCAGGCGGTAGCCAAGAAAAAAGGTCATAAATTGAGAAAGATCAGAGCAATCGAAGTAAGCAAAATTAATGCTCTGTTTTGAAAGCCTGCTAATCCTAATGGAGCTAGAGGTAAATATTGATCATGCAAACAGGCCATGCAGAAAATCAGGCTCTAATTAAGGATGGTGAATTAACCTAACCTAAAAATAGAATTAAAGAGAAAGGGATATTTTAGACTTGACATCCAGGGAAGAGCCTTTTGTCAGATTTTTTACACTGTGAAATAATATCCAAGGGAAATGGCAGAATTCACTTGAAACATTAAAAGAAAATTAGACTGGCAAATGCATTAGAAAAGGTACTACAGAAAACTACCCTGCAATATCTGTGAGTGCTCCAGTTGACCTTTTGTAATAGCTCTTCTCCATTACTCTTTTGTTTCTCCCTTTCTCAGCCCATGTATATGAGTCCATGTATATTTTCCTTTGACCCTTCAATGAGATTGCATGATACATATCAACCGTTGGAGAATAGATTTTGCTAAGGTGAGGTGATCTTCAATGTTCTTTTGTCATTATACACGGAAGAAAAAGGAACGAAATTAATTGTTTCATTTCATTTTTATTCAGTATACTTTAATATATTTTCATGTTTTGAATTCCAATTTCTTCCAGTTCACTTTGTATCCAGTATGGGAAAAGCCATATCTTGTATTTCTTAATATGCTTGAAGGATCTAAGGAAATTACAGAATTTAACAGCTTTACTTCAAAAATCCATGTAAGAGCTACAATGACCATCATAAGCTGCACGGTCATGCTGGACAAATTGTCTGAGAATTTAGAGAATTTACTTATATTAACATCTGGAATATAAAGTAGATAAAACCCATCAGAGAGTTTGAAATGTTCCGTTCATCAGTAAATCCATTATACTGTATAAAACCACACTGACCTCTTTCCAGTTAGGACAAAAGTTTCCATTAACAGAGGTTTAAAGAACCTCTGTTTTTTCGAAGTCTTTTAATATTTGGATGAACTCTGGTGTTTGAAAAGATTTGGGATTAAACTGTGCAGTCAGCAATCTGAGTGAATCTCATACTGAAGTCAGTTACATCTATTAGATGCATATAAAGAGAGGGAGAAAAAAGGTTGGGTTGGGTTGTGTTTTTCCCTGAAGTCCTTAACCACATACTTATTAAAGGAAGTTAGCTGAGTTGCCACTGATAGGAAGAGGCAGGTAGCAAGCAGGTGAGAACTCTGGACAACCATTGGATCTTATTCCTGTCCCATCTGAGTCCCCACAAGGATAAATTTTGTGTTGGGAATAACCCCAAAGGTTTGATCTGGAGCAGGTGCAGGCACATAGTTGTGTATCTGTTGAATTAGATAGTATATGGTGCCCAATTTTAGGTCGATGGTGGGTGTTCATTCCAGCTTTCTGCCAGGTAGGAGAGAAGACACACGGGAGCTGTTCTGGCATAAGACCCGTATACATAAAGCTAATCCATCAAAAATATTTGATCTGTTTGAACCAGGAAGGTGTCTGTGTGCTACACAGCACTGGCCTTTTCAATCTGGAATTAAATGGTCCAAACCTGGTTTTATGTTATTGTCATACCATAGCCTGCACTGTGGCAGGCTTCAGCTTTGCCTTCATGCCCTCAGGCAGGTAGCTGAGATGGAGAAGTCCTGAGGGCAGGAGCAGCTGACATCCCTGCCCCAGCCAGCACAGCAGCCTAAGGAGGCACTAGTGAAAGCCAGGGACATGGAAATAAAAGTGCAGGATGAATGGGATACATTCCTCTGAGCAACAAGACCAGTATAAGCACTCTGTATGACTTGGCTGCATGTGATCCCTGTGGTGGAGGGCCTTCCTCTGCTGCCTTTGAAATACTGTTCTCACCATCCAACCTGACACCCAGGCTCAGGAAGTCTTTGGTCCTCACACTACCGGAAGCCACAAGAATACTCTCAAGAAGTTTCACTGCAGCATCTGATATTCTTTCCCCAGTACCTACTATTGGCTTTGGCTAGAGTGCAGATACCCATCTAGAGCGAGTTTAGTGCCATTCACTCCAGCCATGTCTGTTTTGCAGCCTTGTTTCACCAGTTTGTTTCAGCAAGGACAGTGGGCTCAGCCTGTCCTGGCTCTGAGCAAAGCTACAGCGTTCAATCTTCCTCCTGCTGCAAGTACCTCTTTTTCCCAAAAGCCCATTAATTACAGATTTTTAGCATGAAGTTCCAACTCTCTTTAGTGACCCCCAAATAACAGAGTTGTGCAAGGTGACCTCTCCTTGGGAGATAATTTGTCTGTACGTGTATTACAAATGGACTACAAGTTACCCCATGTGAAACAGTTGTGAGGAATCTGCCCTTTAATTTGCATCTCTGCAATTTTTTTGGCACATGGCTTCTTGCCTATCACTTAAGTAATGATGGGGTTCATGCTGGCATTTTCTGAGAGTATAGCTACTGGGAGAAGGCACCATCAGCAGGTCAGCCATGTCCTGAGGGCTTTGGGAGTGGGAAACTTCATTCTAACAGTGATCTTGAAAGGAAAGTTGCTAACTTGTATCTCTTTTGGTGACATAGATCCTTCAGCTTCTTCTTGTGATTAGGACCTTATGAAGCTACCACACACTCGTGAAACAATCCTGATTTCAGTAAGACAAAGGAGAAACATCTGTCCCTCAGAGAAGTTCACAGCAGCTCAGCTACATTCACAGACCCAGACACCAGTGCACAGAGCACATGAAGCCTCGTAAAGTTCATTAAAAGAAGAGCTAGAGCTTGTGATGTGATTGTGGCATTGCCTTTACTGAGTGTTTGCTATGAAGAATGGGTTTCTTTGAGGTTACTGAAGTCACACAGGCTGCAATGGTGAATGCATCCTAAGAAATCCCAGTGAGGGTTTCTGAGCACCCATTCTTCCCATCGGTGCTGGGACTATTGCCTCAGGGTGGTCCCCCACATGGAGAGCACCAGGCACCCAGAGGCAGTTCCAGTGCACTGAGTTGCTCAGTGTGTGAAGAAGCAGTCAAAGGCTGCCAGCTGCAGTACGGGGGAGTGTGGCTTACTAACATGATGAGCTTCTCTTCATTACAGAAGCTCTGGAAGAATCTTCATCTATGGGGAGATCAACATCAAACCAGTGGGACTGCAGATAAGCGAGGACAAAACTGTAGCACCGAGCCAGCCAGCACACATTGTGGTACTCCTGGAAGAACAGTCAATTGTCTCCAAGAGGGAACAGGGACCAGAGGCTGTGCTGTGAAGAACAGTGGTGGCCTCAGCATAAACTTTTTCTTTAAAAATTTCTAATGCATGCTTTTGTGATTCACAAACCAACACAGGTTTATGGATTTAAATATACTAAAAAACTGAAAGGCACACCTAATAAGTGCTTTAAGACTTTTTTCCCAGAGAGCTTTTAGTGACTGTCGGTACCATGTGTGACACTTCATTTCTTCACAAATCGCCCATAGAGCAAAGAAACTCAGGGATGTTTTACAATGCTATTGCTGAGCAGTCACACTGTGCACAGAGCTATATCACCACAGCCCTTGGTGGTGCAGGCCATAGGATCTTTTTCTGGTGATGAGTAATTTTGCACACCAGCAGGGCACTGTTTCAACAGCTTGATATTTCTTCCAGCTTACCCCCATTCCTAAGAAACACTACTAATAAAAGGCTCATGGATGTGAACTCTGGGCAAGCAGTTAGTCAGGTCGTCAGGGCAAACTGCTTTTGGCCACCCTGCACCTCATGGAGCAACTGGGGCCATTAGGATGAGGAGCCACAGCCAAGGGGAGCAATGTGGGCAGAGCAGTGGCCTCTTCCCCAAGTGCTTGGTCCCAGCTGCCTCCACACTGGCCCTCAGCCCCTGCAGCCAAACTGAGGGGCTTGGCAAGTGCTGTGGTTTGTGTGTTGTTCCACACTTATGAAGAATACTTGCCTGTAGCCTGAAGGTGTGCCTATGCCATGATAACACTGAGCGGTTCTTTGTAATGGTTGTAGGTTTGCTACAACTATTGCTGTTTGTTGGCAATGGCAGGAAAAGCAAAGAGCAGGTAGAATTCATTCCAAATGACAGGGAGACCACCAGAGACTATATAATATTTGTGAGAAATAAAAGAACATGCAAAGAATAAGCAAATAGTTCATTAACTCAGGAATTATTTTCTTTAGGCGCACTGTAGGAGTTGTAAGGTACCAGGTCCTGTCTGGAATTGGTGCCAGGGACAATTTGCATTCAGGAATAGGGAATTATGAAAATAGATAAAGATATGGCTGAACCGGGCCCCCGCCACGTGGCAAGCTCTTTGTGTCCACAGGAAAGTGGTCATGCTGACCAGGAGACCCCGTCTCCTTGTACAGGGAGGCATCCCAAATCCAATCAGAAGAAGAGGCCCACTCCTCTCATTATGCTAACAAGGCAGGACTCTGGGGACACATAAAAAGCATGATTTTTGGGGTGTGGGCGTGCTTTTTGGACCTTCCTGGCCGAGGCACCCAGCACGTGCTGAAATAGAAACTTTCCTTTTTCTGCTAAACTTCTTAATCTCACAGATATTTGTATCTTAACTAAATTGAATAAAAGAGGTTTTTCTCACAATATTAATCTGAATGTCTGATTTCAACAGAATCCTACTGTCACACAACCTGTTAGCACATCCAGTAATTGCTTGGAGAAAGAAAACTGAGCCAAGCAAACTTGCCACCTGTAATGCACAAACTGGCTTCTGGATGAGGAGAAAAGATGCATAAAAGTGATAGCAGTGGTCGCACCAGAGCCTGGGAACGCCAGGCACTGAAATGCAGCTGCACTTTGAGGCTCCATCCATCCTGTGCTCTGCTGGGGCAGACAGCATGGATAAGGTGTGGGGGGCCGGCAGGAGTGAGGCCTCTCTACTGAGCTACAGTCGTACTTGGAGCAGCAACCAGGCACTTCACTGACAGGGAATCAGAGAATCCCTGAGACTGGGAAAGACCTTTAAGACCGTCGAGTCCCTTAACCCAGCACTGCCAAGTTCACCACTAAACCATGCCCCCAAGTGCCACATCCACATGTCTTTTAAATACCTCCCGGGATGGTGACTCCACCACTTCCCTGAGCAGCCTATTCCGATGCCTGACCACCCTTTCAGTGAAGAAATTTTTCCCAATAACCAACCTAAACCTCCCCAAATCTAACTAAATCTAATCCTCCATGCACTGACTCTTATCCCCTGGGTTTGCTGTTGCGTTTCCCTCTTTCCTGTGCGTGTTAGTTCCTCTTGGGGAACACAGGACCCGCTCCAGACAGCGTCGGCAGAGCGCAGCCGGTGTGTCCTCCTTCCCGGGGGAGGAACAGCGAATGCCCCGTCTCCCAGTGCTGCGGAGGGGCAGCCGTCCCTCCCGGGGGACGCGCCAGCGCCGGAATTAGCGCTTTATTAACACCTGCCACCTCCCGGTTTCAGCAGCGCCTCGGCAGATCGGGCTGTCAGGGTATGTTTTCGTTCTCGCTTTAAC
>WBMV01005884.1:994291-1085173 GCA_013396655.1 Campylorhamphus procurvoides | reverse complement strand
GGTGTGGGGCGGGGAGGGCGGCCCGGAGCCCCGGGAGCCTTCGGGCTGCGCTCTCAGGGGAGCCCACCCGGGCTTATGCAACCCGGCCGGGCCCACGCGAGGTGCGGGAGGGCCCGGGCCGCCCCCCGGACCCGTGGCGGGGCTGGAAGGAGGTGGGAGCAGCGGGACGGGGGTGGCCCCTGCTCGGCACCCACGTGTGTCTCGCCGGGAACACCCGGGGTGCGCTTGGCGGCTCCGGAATCCCCCAGTAGTTCAGCTCTGGTCTTGCCTCGCTTGAGTATTTCAAGCTTTTGGTCTTAATCTCTTTATTGCTTTGGGAATTGAATATGTTGTAATTGGCGAAAAACAACAACTCCTTTTTTTTCTTCGGGATTTGCCTTTATTGCACGGACGTGTGTTTTCTGCCTAGGGAATGAAAGGACCCGTTTTCCTATTGTTAGCTGTGAGCTGGCTTTCCAGGCACCCTTTGTTTTGCAGACAGCATCGTCCCGGTGTTTAGACAAAGGCGGGACTCCTAATGCACCTTTATTGATGTTTCATGTACAGAAAAGAGGAACACGGCCTCTTTCATACACAATAGTAAAATGTAATGATCTGCTCTGAAGTGCATTAGCACTTATGATTGCACAGGGGCAAACAGCTGCAGGAGCACATCCCAAAGTAATTTCCAGATGGTTTTGGGTTTGTTAATCATTTTTGTTGAAAATTCTTATAAGATGCTCTCCACTTAACCATGAATGAGCCCTTTCACAGCTGAAATAGCGTAATATTGGAAAATGTCTGGTAGTACTTGCCAGACGTAATTTCTAGAAGTGGGCCACTCTGAAAGATGCTGGTATTTGAGAATTCACTGGGTCACCATTTACATAAGTCGGTGCCTTTCTCTAGAAGAATGGTGCAGAGCAAGGTATGTACCTGAACGTGGTGTAAGGACAGATGCACCAAGAGAGGGGCTGAGCAGTTCCCCTCTTTGTGTCCATAAACCCTCCTGCAGAAAATCACAGGAGGGGAGTTAGGAATACTTGCTGGTTCTGATTGCTGTCTTCCTTGTAAAGAGAGGGTAAAAAGTTGCATCAGATCATCTCAGCTGTTACTGCTCTCAAACTGGTTGTAACTCCTTGCTAAGGAGGTTGCTCCCTACAGGTTACCACTGCTTCTTGGTGAGGGGTATGTTGTTTCTGGGGGATGGTGCATGCTGAAGAACTGCCTTCCAACACTATCTAAACACCTTTTAAAATTAAGTTGATAAAGGTACTACTTGGGTGGCCACAGGTACATGTGGTTGAGAAACTGTGTTTCCACTTTTCTCAGACACAGGTAGTGATCCTGGACCTTTCTGATAAGTTGGGGCATTAGGATAGGATAGCAAGGCAGAAATTTTAAATAGGCCACAAGAAAAGAGGAGGAAATCCTTCCTGTTTACTGGAAATGTTTCACTGTTTTAGCATGGAGTAGTTTTTCTGCATAGTCAGATGCCAGCAGCTGAGCAGATAATAGATGTAGAAATAAGGATTATCAATTGTCTTTATTAAATATACATAGAAAATGTGAATATTTTATAAAATAACCATAAAAATAATCATATTTTGATAAATAAATAGGAGTATTTTATTTTTATGTGTAGGGAAGACCAAAGCTGGGTGAGGAGTTGGTGTTACATATACTTGCTGCAAACTTTGACAGAAAGTCACAGATTCTCCTGTTCAAGAGAAGAACAGACATCTAGCTTGATTTGGAGGGGCTTCTGTGTCACCAAGCCCAGTCACGTGCTGTACCTTTTTTGCTTTCCTCAATGTGTCCAGATTTCTCCCTGATAATCAGTTCCCCCTGCCCTTTTTGCTCTCATGGAGGGGCAGTGATTTCCTGAACACTGCTGTTGCAGCAGGGAGGAATCCTGTTTCCAGGCTGAGCCCTCGCTGGGGTACCTGGGGGAGGCCCAGCACTGTCGCTGTGTTTGCTGAGGGTGTTTGCTCTGTTAACACAGGCTCTGGTTCTCAGCTCATGTTTTCCTGTGTCACATTCTCTCCTGAAGTATAAATGCCTACACTGCCTTAGTGGTATGGGCGATGCAAATGAAAGGAGTCCCAATCTGCTCTGATGATGGTGTAAATTCTTATTTCTCTTGGTGTGAAGTGAAGCCTGCATGAGAGCACATCCTTTGACCTTTTTTGAGAGGATTTTTTAGGTGAGGGTCTGGGGCTGCAAACCTGGATATGATTTGGTTTTTCACATTGCCTCCTAAATAAGCTCAGTTTGTGTAAGATCATATGTTGTAACACAATACTAAAACAATACCTTCCTGACAAGCAGAACCTAAATAATATTGAATACACCCTATGATATTTTTTAAGAGCAAGTTCCCTATAGGAAATAAGTCTGTCTGTTTAAATGCCAAACCATCTGGCTATAAGTTTTTATTGAAGCTTGCTATTGTGTCAGCAAGGACATGCTTAATGAAAGTACTGACAGGTATATTTTTTAAAAAATAGAAGGATATGTAACTAAATTTTATACATAGCCTTTGGAATTCATTATTGCAATAGGCTAAAATTATTTCAGTGATTAGATTTGAAAGCTAACTGGATGCTAATTTGATTAATATCCTTTGTGGGTTTGCATGCAAAGATGAAAATAATTACATTTACTTTAGTCTTCAGACCACTGCAGAACCTGGGTGGTTTCTTCCACCTCTCTTTTATTGTGCTGCTGGGCTTTGCAAGTGGCATGTGAAGGCACTAAAAGATTTAGCCGTTCCTGAAGTCATGGGAGTAGGTTGCTGCTTCGCCCTGTGAGTTCACAATTTTTTCCATAACTGTTGGTAGTTATTAGTCAGACACACAGGTTGTCCTGTATTTTCAACAACACTCAAGATAAGGATCAAATCTCCTTCCCTAACCCACTTTCTAAAATAGGTTAGCTACTGTCACATTACTGCAGTCTAAATCTCATCAACACCTATAAATTAAACCCTGAAATAAGAATAGAAGAGTCTGAGTGTGTAATAAATAAAGGTGACACAAAACTCCTGCATTTCTGTCGCCTGCATCTTGCATGTGTCATCCTGCAGGGCATGAGGTGGTGTTAGGGGAAGGCACAGCACCCACTTCATCCGCAGGGACTTTGAACCCAAACTCTGTGTCACTTCAGAGTTCCTTAAAGCTGTGGCACTGTGGCTTCCTTCTGTACTGAGAGCTGTCTGTCTGGGCAGTAGTGGGGTTTAATCTCTCCTAATCGAAGTTGAAGACAATGGCAAAAATTGCCAGTTGCTTCAGTGAGGCCAGGATCTCCACCTCACACTGGTTTTGGATACATAGAGTCAGCTATGTTAGAAATGTAGAAGAAAGTTAAATGTAAAATGTAAAAGAAGTATTAGAAGTGTAAAACCCAAGGCTTCTAAGTGCAGAGTTAATATGCAATACATATATTCACAAGTAGATTAAATTAGCTCAGATGATCACCTTTTCATTAACCGGAGTTTGTAACCCTTTGGAATGTCTTATTATTATTTTTAACAGTGTTTTATCTCTGTAAGAGGAGTATTTTAACTTCTAATAGATATCTTCAGAATCAGAGGTATTCTTACAAAAGGGCTTTGGTGTTTCCTATTGAGAATTATGTGGAGGAGTGTTGAGTATCTTAACTAAGTTCAAGTCCTGAGCTTTTTCCATAAGTTTCCAGTATCAGTAGTATTTCTCCAGCATGGGAAGAATGAGCAGAAACGGAACTAGAGGTATCCCTGTGGTATCCCTTGTGTAAATGCTTTATTATCATCAGACTGTAGGATGGATGTGTGCTGTGTTGCCCAGAACGGTATCATTTTGGTCATAAGTCAGTAGAGGCCAAGAATGTTTTAAAGTGCACTTGTATATATGGAAACTGTGGTACCTAAGGTTAGAAACCTGTTTGTGATTTATTCCACACTGAGATAATCTGAAAATTGAAGGTTTCTCCTGAGTGCCATTTGGGATTTGTTTCCGAAAATAGTCATACCTAACAGGGAAGGCTTAATCCCAAATTTTTTCAGGCTCTACAAAAAATTTATCTGCTGCAAAATAATAGGTGATAGTATCGTTCTAAAAAGCATTAGTGGTTTTTCTGAGGCCTGAGAGCATTTGAAGAAAAAAAAATCCAACCCTTCAAACCTAATTCTAGTGCCTACAATAGGTAAGATAACACACTCTGCTTGAATTATGTCAAGGTCCCATTTTCTTAAAGAAAAAGTATTCTGGAGGTAGGAACAAATAGAAATATCCTCTCTTTAACAGGCAAAATTATCAGCTTTTCAGCAAGCCAGGGCATTGATACCGTGCTGAATGTACAGGGATTGCAAGCCTTTTACTGGGTCGAGCTGATCAACTTTAGTGCAGGAAACCTGATAAACAAAATTCTATGGAATTTATTTGTTGCAGGTGTAAGGAAGTGATGGATTAGATATTGCAATTGAACCAGTCTATGTAAAATTGCAGCATGGATGGGATCGAGTTACAGGGACAACAGGAGAAGCGTAAGGAAGAGAGTAAACAGCTCTTGGGGAAATGAGGAAGAGAGGCAGTAGATCTTGGTAAGGGGGCAGGCTGGGTTTCCTCTCCCACAGACCTCCTGTGCTGGTTTCCTGTCTTTTACACTTTCTCTTCTGGTGCTGTGTTAGTGGGGAAATTTACTCCCGAAATTATGGGACTGTAACACTTATTTTTACGTCCATCAAGAGAAGCCTCTATTCCTCATGAAACTATTTCTGCTCCACCCATGTTAAGTATCTGGAAAAGCCTTTTCATCTCCTGAACACAAAACCTCTCCTGGTATTTTGAAATTTTTTCCAGCAACTGTTGGTTCTAAACTTGAGTTGCTTTAAAAGCTGATTAAAGAGAATCCGGTGCTGTTGCTTTTCTTATGTTATTGCTTGTTTCTATAGAAACATCTTGTCTCAATTTTATAAATGCTGTCTAGATTCTTGCTGTAAAATGAATGTTAACTCAATCTTTGGTTTGGAATTTTTTATTTAAACTTTTTCTAAGTATGGCACTTTTATTGTAGCTGCTGTAAAGTGCTTTTGGAATAAAGATTTTTTTTCTAGTTTTCTTGCATTTGCTTCTTTTTCTCAGAGGAGCAAGTTAAACTTAGGGGGTTTTCTATCTTGTTTTTCATCTGGAAGTATGAGGTATGATTTTTTTGTTCTCATTTCCTAATCTATCAATCTTTTCATACTTAAATATCAGATTAAAAATAGCCTGGAGAAATAAACCTTGTTTGTTGGGTTTTTTTCCCTCCAGACAGTTGAAATTAATTTTGTTGTCTTAATAGTCTGTTGGCTGACTATCAAGATCTTTTTACTGCTTACACTTGCAAGGTTAAATACTGATTGTTAGTTTTATGCTAGCAAAGGGTACAGAGGGATACCATTCTCTTCCGGCTGTTGTAGAAGAGGAGAAAAATTTGAAATGTTTCCAATAAAATTATTTGCCCTTCTTGGGCAAATTTCACTGTCTTTTAATTAAACATAAAATACCTTTTAAATATAGGAAAGCAGAGTAAAATCCTGATCACATGCCAGGTGTTACCAGTATCGAAAGTGTCTCTTTTGCATATGTGGAGGAGTAGAGGCAGAAAGCCTGTCAGCACCCAGCCCCTGTGTCGGCAGGGTTTGTGCTGGTGCCCTGCCCTGCCATGGGGTGAGACTGTGGTTGGGAGAAAGAGGAGGCCACGACTTGCAAATCTCCAAAGCCTGTCTGTGGCAATACACTGGGTGGTCAGATGGCTGAGTATAGGCAAGACTGAAGTGCCGGGTGATTTGTTCCGCAAGGACTTACATGGCTGGCTACACAACTATCAAATATTTGTAGCTGTATGTTGGCTGGTGTGTGTCTCCAGCTGCACCCAGCAGAACTTGCTCTCTTATTCTGGAAGGGAGGGAACTTGTGGTTTCTTCCATCCTGGTCTCTGTCATCTGCTTGCTTTCTTGTATTTTTCTTGAGATTGGTCTAAACTATTTTCAGTTTTAGTTTGCATCCTCTAAAAACAGGTGTCTCTGTGAGACACTCTCTTCTGAACGTTAATGCCCCAGCTTTCAAAAGTATAGGAGTCTCTTTCAGTGAGTTAGCATGTTTTTTAAGTCATATCTCACTGGCTTTTTTGACATTTAAGTGTCTGTGGGCTTCAGCTAGCACACACACCACCTGTTCCCTGGAGTAAAAATAACCACAACTGAAGAAAAATAGATAATGAGTAGATAAATCCTGCAGATGAAACTTTTTACTTGAAAAAAAAAAAGTGAAATGTGCTTGTGGGTGTGTAAATGTTATATCCCTGTGTTTTCTTTATTACAAATGTTTTTTATCACCTCATTTAGGTTTCATTAAACACATCTGCTACAAAACTCAAAAGGGGATTCTTTTCTATCTAATGTGGAAAGAATTCTATTAAATATGCCATTTTTTTCCCTTTCTTTTATAACTGTTCGTGTAATGAATTGAGATATGAAGCATGTAGAACAGTTTGGAGATGCTGCTGCTTTTCTGTGTTGGAGGTGGATATTGTGTATAACTTGTATCCTCTCTCTTTACCGTCTTTGCCCAGAAACACTTTTGACTGTAAAATAACAAGCTTTTACATGGGAAGTAGCTATTTTCCCAGTCTCTGTTGGACTTTTCTCCTCCTTTACTGGAGTTCTAATGTCCTTTCAGGCAGTTGATGCAAGAAAAGAGAAAGTGATAGACTTGTACTCAGCCGGGTGCTATTGTTTAGTGTGGGGTGGGAATTTTTCAAGTTGTCTGAGCAAGATAAGACTGTTGAAGTTTCTTCAATTCATTAGTCATGAAAAATAGAAAGAAGAATGCTATTTGGTTTTGTTTGGTGGATCCTGTACCTTCAGAGGAGTTGAATGGATTTTTATTTTCTTTTTCTAACAAAATATCCTGAATCTTCAGGTGGAGCAGGTTCCCTGTGTTCATCTACTCCCTTCTCCCACAGAACAAAGGCTGTTGAACTTTATCCAATTATTTCACTCAAATCAGTTACTTGAAGGGTTTTTTTCCAGACACATACACACAAAAATCCCAAACTAAACACACCATCGTAAGATCCTTAAGCTAAGTTTGGAAAACTGTGGACCAAGCTGCTGCTTCAGCAGATTAAGTGCCCAAAAGACAGTAACTATACCTTTTTCCCCATGACTAGTGTGATGGTAATGTTACAGGACCGAGAGCCCTTGTGGTTACATGACAGCTGTTCAGTCCTCCCAGCAGAAAAAAATAAATGCTAAATCTGCGCTCCTATGCTCTTTTTTTATTAGCCACAGGAAAATAACTTCCCAGGTGGATAGGTTCTTGTCCCCTTCAGATCCATTTGTGTCCTGCATCCTCCAAGGGCTTGGCAGACTTATTTATCTTGGTGTGATCTGCAAATGGTCTTGGGTAGGAACTGTGTGCTCTCAGCAGTTTAAGCGGAAAAGACCTTGCAGTGGTTACGTTACACTTAGTTGATGCAGGCAGGGATCAGTCTTAAGCCATTGTGAAAAGTTCAGTGCTAACTTTATCTTCCTCTCTTACTGAGTAGCATATGACTCATTGCAAAGATGGCTTCTTTCCGGGGAGAGGTTGTTCTGATGGGATCTCATGTTCCTCTGCATGGTCAAAACATCCTTTGATAGTAAGCAAAAAAAGGATCCTCCCGTCAGACTGGTGTGGAGTGGCCTCTGCTCGTGACATACCATGTGCTTTCCTGAATTTAGGAAGCCGTGAGTTTGAGTGAATGTGGTGGAAGTTTGCCATAAACAAAGGTAGTTAGTGGTCAGAACACAGGGAATTTCGTGTGTTGTGTTGATGACAACATAACTGCTAAAGCCACAGCCGGATGTTAGTTGGGCTCAGTAGGATGAGTTGACTTTACCATCTCTGTTGTTTTAAAGCTAGTCCAGGGAAACATTCAATTATGTGGGAGATTTTTTTCAAAAGCACTTCAGGGACGTAGGAGCATCTGCTGTGCTGGAAGCAGACAGAGCTTGGGCTTAGTATTTCCTCTGTGACCTTCTCATAGAGTTTCATTCTGGAAGAAGGTGATTTTATGACATGCTGCATCACATCTGAGAGGGAACTTCATGGTTCTCCCTAAAGCATCGAAGCCCCTAAGCCATTTGGCCGTTAACAGCTGGTAAAATTTTGTTACAAAGTTCCCGTATAAAAGTTATTCAGAATTCGGACCTTCAAGTTCTGACTTTCTGCCAGTAAACAGTGGGAGACAGCAGACAATGGCTTTGCTGCTGAAAATGTGCCATTTTGAGTAGGGAGGGAAATACCGAACATCTGAAGAGACAAGAGGGAATGGTGTGCCTGATGGGAGTACCAGTGGCCTTGCAAAGGATATTGTTTGTGTGTGCTGAGCAGTGGGGCAGATCAGATGCTTCTCCTTCTGTTCCACATGATAACTCTGTTTTTAACTTTAAATAAAGTAAAGAAATAGAAATCGAATAGAAAATTGGAGCTCTGGAGCCCCCAGCACAGGAAAGACATGGACCTGCTGGAGTGAGACCAGAGGAGGGAGCGCCACAAAGATGCTCAGACGGCTGGAGCACCTCTCCTGTGAAGACAGGCTGAGAGCTGTTCAGCCTGGAGAAGAGAAGGCTCCAGGGAGACCTTATAATACCTTCCGGTACCTCAAGGAGCCTACAAGAGATTTGGAGAGGGATACAAGGGCATGTAGGGATAGGACATGGGGAAATGACTTCAAACTGACAGAAGGTAGATTCAGACTAAGTGAGCTCTCTAAGTCTAAAATGAAATCGCTTTGATGTAAAATTAATTTAAATTACAGTAAGAAGTAATTCATTACAGTAATTTGATAAGAAACATTAGGTTAGGAAACAAATGCAATCAGCATTTCTAATATATTCTGGTTTAGATCTATTCACTCAGGAAAGCCCATTTCTCATTTATCCTTCAAGAATAATACCATATGTGTGCATTTGGTGTCTTTCAGCCCCTTGGAGGAAGGAGGAGAGAGAAGTTGGGGAGACTGTACTGTTGCGCCTCTTTTTCAGGAGGTAGTTTGGGTGCATTAGTCTATATCCATCCAGATCTCTGGCTGTACTTGTGTTCTCCAGTCTCTTTGGATTTCTTTGTTGTTCCTGTGCTTCAAAGAGTGAGGAAAGGCACACAAATTAGTGCAGATGAAGTGTCTTTGTATTACATTTTGTCCTGCATTGTGGCATATGAAGTCTGGGGGTGTCCCCTGCAAAGCACGTGTTAGTTCTGAGGAGAAGAGCTGTTTGGAAGGCCTGAAAAACATCATTTCTCTGGGGCTGGTTGCAGGTAAAGAAATTCCATCACACAAATGATTGTTTTGAAGCCAAGGCTGAGTTGTTGATTTTTAAAGCTAGTCATTTTGGAACGGAAACTTCGTTTGCTTTTAAATGAGGAAGCTCTGTAGGGGCAGGAGGGGGGGAGCTATTCGGAATGGGCACGTTTCTCCATATTTTTTCTATTGTGGTAGTGTCTGTCTGTCTTCAAGCTGATTCAGCAAGATTTAGTATGAAAATAGTTCTGTAAAAATTAAGCTGGGAACTGTATGTTTGCTAGAGACAGCCAATTTCTATAAATGTTTAGAAAAGTACTTTTGGAAAAAAATACATATTTCATGCTGAGGCTGTGGTTTGAGAGCTACTGGTACATATATGGGGATTGCACGCTGTTTTACTGTTGCCCTGCAAATTAGTGAGAGAAATTCTAGCTGCAATATTAGGCTTATTTAATATTCTTTAGCAATTTGGAGTATTTCCCCTAATGGCTCTGTTTTAGCTACACCTCAGAAGAAACTTATTTGTTCAGCATGGGCATTATTATGCAATAGTAAAGAAGAATATGCCATCAGTGTTTCATGGCTGATCGTGTTTTCAGCTTCGCTTGCTTTTTGCTGAGTTGCCTGAAGCAAGATGCACTCAGCCTGAATTAACTGAAGCAGACTTTGAAGTCTTGAGAATTTCCATGATCATTTTAAAAGCTTTTGTAAGCTCTTGAAAATATTTGGAAAAATTAGACACTTGTTCTGTAATTAAACACACACTTGTCAGTCTCTGTGCCTGGAAGCTCCCTTTGCATAATCGCTTTAGGAACTCTTGAATCTGCCCTTGTTTGAGAAGGCAAGGGTGAGGTAAATAACAAAATCAGCAAGACCTGGACTGCCTGAGTGAGGTGGAATTTACCCTGTACCCTGCTTGAGAGTGTGCAGCTCCTTGCTATTAGCTTATCAAAGCGGAATGGGGTTGCAAGTGAAATCCTGTGTCCTACAGTCAACTCATACCAGGAGAGATGTTGTCAGCATGGTCACGTATAGTTAATCATGCTCAGCCTGGTGAGACGGGGCTTGCAGAGGAGCTTGCGGATGCGTTCCTGCTGGATGTCTCCTGGCCAGCACTGTGCTTGCTCTTTGCCAGGGCTTCCAGGACATTGCTGAGCACCACTAACAATCCAGAGGCGAGGAGGCGATGCCTTTATTTTCCCTCCCCTGGTTGCACTGGCTACTGACAACTTCGCTAGAAGATGTAGTGATTGCTCCTGCAGATTGTTTCTCTCAGTTGTCTCTGCATCACTTGATGCAAGCTGTGCTCAGATCCCCTCTGCCACCATCCCATAGGCATATGTTCCCTGTAGTCTCTGCATGCAAGAAGCAAATAAATATTTTTTTCCCTTCCCAGCACATCCTTTTTCCTTTCCTCTAGTTGTTGTCATCAGTATAGCTCTCAGTCTGTTTGTCTCTGGCTCTTTGGGAATGGAGAGATGAGAGTTCCTGTAGTAACACTGTGTTCCCAGCCCTGCTGACTCTACAGGGGCTCAAAAGAGACTCTGCCTTTCCGGAAGAACTAATCTTGAGACACTGGAATTAACAATGAATCAACTTTTTTTTTAGTTACATAAAGCACAGTTAAAGCCAAAATGCTGAAAACTAGAGTATCCACATCCAGTAAGGAGGAGAAAATGATCTGGGCTTGTGAAGCAGGCTGAAAAGAGACAAGGGGGTTGGCTGTTTGCAGGTAACCTTCAGTCCTGAAATTCTCCACACCCAGGCTCTTCCTGTAGAACCACAGAAAGAGTGAGCACAGTATTAGTTATTAATTACTTATGAGCACATTACTGTTTCAGCTTCCTGCACCCTTCCATTTCTGGGATTCTGTACTGACGCTTAAACCAGACTCTTTTATGGATAAGCAAAACAAAAAATACCCAAGCACTTTCAACTGAGAGACTGTTGGGGTTTTTATGTTTTCGTTTGTTTTTTTCAGTAGCAGCTGTGGAGCATTATCCACCCTTCTCTCAGCTGACAGGTTTTGCATTGTGGCATGAAGTCTGGCCTAGGAAAACAATATTGTCTTCCTTTTGTCTTTGCTGGACATTCTTCTGTGGGAATGGGAATTTACTTATTTGCTCTCTAATGGAGAGCCTGGCACTGCTGTGGCAGGGAATTTCTGTTTCTCTACCAAGACATGCAGAATAGCTTTCATCTTTGAAGACAGAACATGTTTGCTTTGAATCTGGGAGTAGACTAATTGCACGTAGAGTTTGCAAGCAATTTGTAGGACACATTGATCAGTCGACTGAAATATTGATGAGTACCTGCAGCATGTGTTTTCATTGCTGCCTAATGGAAGCATTAAGAGACTAATGTTCATCATCTTGAAAGTGTGTTCGCTCTGTCATGCCCAAACACAAGGCAATAAAGCTTTGTGCCAAGGATCTCTGGACACTGGGAAAGGAGACTTCTCAAGCTCACTTACCTAATTGCAATTTATGTGTTGAAATATTCACATTTTCTGAAGTGATATTTAACTGTGACATCTTCATCTAAAGGTGGGCTTCCACCTTCCCATGCATTTGCTTCACCATTTTTCACTTTGAAAAAGGTCCAGAACTCGTTTCCTTTCCCCTTTGCTTATTTGTACCACTGCCTTGCATCTCTGCAATCCTTGGGTCTGTCTTACTTTGCCTGACTTGCATGGCTTTCTATGCCAGTGTCGGGATAGATGTTTGTTGCCTTGCAGGTCAAGTCCCATACCCTTCTTTCAGCAGTAGTGGTAGCCTTTTAGTTCCCTGTGCTTTGGTGTGAAATACTTCATAGTTCATGTTTAATAGTTTTGTATCATTCTTGTGGTTCTGAAGATATTCTGGATATAATTTATAACAAATATATTTGAACCAATTCCCCTCCCTGAAATTACAGACATCTCATTCCATTTTAGTTTTCCTGACAACCACAGACAGGTTGCACAGACAGGTAAGATGTATTGAGCTTTGCCTCTCTCGAGTGGCATCTGGAGGGGGCACAGGCTATCGTATGCTTGCAGCACTACTTTAGCATCCCGTGTTTGGACAAGTGTTATCATTGTGCTGAAGTCACAAGCTGTGTAGCATTTTCAGTATCCTTATTTAAGGAGTAGGTTTGTCACGTGTGTATCTTAGTTTTATGCATTCAAATGGAAACAGTTGAGACTTGCTTGGAATCACAGTAATAAGACTGTACAACATAATTCCTCATTTTGTCTTCTGTCCACAGGTGCAGCAAGAGCAAAGGAACCACACTGCAGAACCTGTGATAGATGACTATAAAAAGATGGGGACTCTCTTTGGCGAACTAAACAAAAGCCTTATCAGAATAGGCTTCACAAGGATGTACTTTGGAGAACGGATAGTAGAACCTGTAATAGTTATATTCTTCTGGGTTATGCTCTGGTTTCTTGGCCTACAAGCTCTCGGACTGGTTGCTGTTCTGTGCCTTGTCATTATTTATGTACAACAGTAAAATTTTATAGATACTGTTCAGATTATGTATTTCTACACTGTCCCTGTGTCAGTGGATTTATGTGTTTAAGTAAATGGGTGGCATATCAAAAGCTGCAATGCTTCAAATTGCTGAACTTCGAACATTTGGGGTGAGTGGGACAAAAATTATGCATTTTAAGCCAAATCAGCAGTGCCCTACTACATCTTTGAGGGGGGAAGGAAGGAGATGTTTGTAATATAATGGTGTCAAATGTACTGTTTCTGCACTCTTAGAGCCTTAGCCCAAGGATTGGCTTTTTTTATCCCCCCCCATGTTCTTTCTTTGTATAGTGAAATTTTTCTGTGTTTAAGAGGACACTCAATGTGAGTGTCCTGTTTTATTGTTGGGGGGGCTCACGTGCTGTTTGTTCCCTGAATCTGCATAATTTGTTAGTGTTCTGCTGAAAAGCTAAATCTGCACAAGGAAGGTTTAGTAACAAACTGCAATGACTAATATTCATAAGATGAGTACAACTTCCCAACACAAAAGCATCTTTGGTTAGTATAGTGTATAGTAAGCTTTCCTCTGGGAAACAAATTATACCAGCAAAATGCTCTTATGCTGATATTGGTGACTTCACACAAGGCTTCAGCTGTTTTTTAGGAGAAATTGCAGTCCTAGTGGTCTAATGCAGCTCTGCCTTGTTTTTTAGAAATGTACTGGGCTCCTGCTGCTGTTTTTCTATCTTTATTTTTTGTACTTGCTCTTTCCCCCAGCCCTCCTTCTTAAGATAAATATTTGGATAATTCATGGAGTTTACAGGTAGTCACAGCTGCAGTGTTGGAGAGTTGCCATTCCAGATGGCAGAGCTAGGATGTTGTCTGCTTCCTCTGGGTGGTGTGTAAAGTGTCTGCACCACCAGATATCAGACCAGATCTCTTAATGCTTCCCTAGTTTGCCCACATGAGCTAAAGCCTTGCTCACGTAAGCAAACCAGATCTGTTTCCTTGTGCAAGGCAAGAATGTAGTTGAAACCAGGTGGTCATTTTATTTAGGAGTCTTAACTGATTCATTTCTGCACTAGGCAACAAAAAATGCTTATCTCTAGGTATATGTCGTGGGCCACACAAATCAGGGAATAGGCTATATACATTCAAGAGCAGGTCCAAAATTCACTCTGACTCCCCAGGGATCATACCAGAGGTGTACTGAAAGTTTGAAGAAAAACAGGAAAATTAAACAGAATCTTTAATACTTCTACTTTACTACTACTAAATAGGCTATCAATTTAATAATTGCTGTGCATTACTTTAGTAAGAAACTTAAATTGCAAAATTGACTTCATCTGTGGTAGAGTAAAATTATATATTTACTTAAAGAAATATAATAGAGGAGATGTGAAATTTGCAGAAAATTAGTTAACCTCTTGTAGTGGCTTTTTCCTAAACAATAAATTAGATCAACAATAAATTAGTTGAAAATGCTGTCTTATTCAGAGACTTTCAAAATTAAGGGAAGTTTCTCTATGGTCCCTGTCCTGCAACTGGATTCTCAAGGCCAGCTTTACTTCCAGAACTCCTGGCCCCAGTCCTTATGGACTTTCCTTGTAGGGAAATTGTTTTTAGGGCAGTGAACATGAAGGCCCAGCTCCTTTAAAGTGTTTATGTACTGAAATACCACTGTGCTTTTCTAATAAACATGTAGTTACCTTCTGGGGAGCAGATTTTCAGACGACCCTGACCGTGGATCTGAGAGGCTTTGCTGAACCATCAGGGCTGCAGGGGAGTGGGACTGAGCCCCAGCTCTATGGTTGGATGGCAGTCTGTGTTGATTGACACCTAGTTAATTAGCTAGGCTTGTAGCAAGGAAATGTTGGACAACAGAAGGTGTTTCTGGATACAGGGGTTTGTTGTTCACATCTGGAAGTCCCAAAGCAAACAGCAAGAGCAGGCTGAACTCAGAGGCAGGAGCTCTGTACTCATAAGTGCCTAGGGGTAAACTTTGGGTTTGTTTCAAGTCCCCTAGAAGCAGAACATCTGTTTACACCTTTGCATATTTGTATAGATAGAATGGTGGGTTTGTGTATTCTCCTGTATAAAGGCTGTACTACAAAAGCATCCTGTCACTAAAAGAGAAAAAAAAATTCTTTCTTTCTTCCCACTGTCCAGTTACTGGTCAGAAGATCCCATTTAATGCCTTTCATCCCATAGTAAAAAATTTCTCTGTGATATCCCTGTTGCAGTAGTACTCTTGTGTAAAGATGCTGTGCTGTGAGATGGCATATGGTGTTTCCTTGAGGTGGTGATTTGGCTCTGTACATACAGAATGGGGAACAGTGAATCATGGGTGTGACCGACAACTTCAGTGAGGACATTGTATGTGTGTAACCTTTCAGTATGTCCATAACTGTGACTGTTGCACTCATTAATTCATTTCAGTTGTTCTTTGGATGTTCATGTTTGTATTTTACTCTAGGGAAAGGTAGCTTTTGGACTGAGGTGCACAGTGAATGTCTTGTGTGGTTTCTCTTAAGGGTAACTTGCTATGTCTTGTTCTTCATAGAAGTTTTTCATTTTTAAACTGAAAAAATAGCCCTCCTAATAGTGTTAGGTTGGCTGAAAATGGAAAAAGAAAAATAATATATTGCATGGAAGATAACCCTCTCCTGTTTAGTTTCATACATTCTCTCATATGTAAGAATTTGTACTGAATCATCTGTTCTAATTTTGTGCTATTACTATATTATCTCCCCCTCATTTGCAGGAAAGAAAAGAAGAGTTAAGGGAAAACGGGGACTGGGATATAATCAGACATAAAGAGTGGAAAATGGAATGCAGAGAAATGATGCATATGTGTCCAAAGAAATGTGATCATAAATGTGTGTGAAAAGTGCAGGGAAATGGGTAAACAGTCCTTGCCTTGTGTTCATTCCGTCTAGACGAAGTTGTAAGGCAGAGGAAGCACCAAGTATTCAAAGGATGTCCCTAGCTAAAAGCAGAAGGTTAATTAAAAAACCCCCACAAAAACAATTTCACTGTTGTCTATAGAGTAAAAATTGATAATTTTATTTATACTGTTATGTATTATTACTGTTCTTGATAGAACTGAAAGCACCTTTATGCATCTGTGTGTAGGACTGTGTGAAGGAATTATGTCCCTTAAATCTGTGTTAAACAGCAAATGATGCAATTCCTGTTGGTCAGTGTGACATTCAAAGCGTTTTGCAAAACCCCTTTTTTTTAAAGGATGGATTCTTCAGCACTACTTCACACCTGCCAAATGCATAAATGTTTGAACTACTATGTATAAAGAAGAAACTTCACGTGCAGGAGAATCTTGGAGAACCCTGTTTGCACTGAAAAGTCATCACATCAAAACTGTCCATAGAAAAAGGAAAAAAAAACATATTTCTTAAAAACTCTGTATACAAAGAATCCTATGGAAAGCACTTTGTTACTCTTTCTAATAAAAAGTATTGCCATCAATGAGATCTGTGAAATCTTTATGGTGATTTGTTCAACTTGACTCCTTTCAAAATTTCATGGTAGGCCCAGATGAAATGGGGCAGTGTTCAAATAGCTGCTGAAATCAGTTACCTTGCAGCTAGAGGAATAAAAACTGCACTACAAGAGCTGAATAAACTGCATCAGGTCTCTATGGTTGTGTGCAGCAAATTATACTGAGATATAAAAACAGTAAATAGTACAGCTGGATGTAACAAATAATGGTGACATTGCGGTGTAAAACAGATTTTATTTCACAGCATATCTGTTTTGCATCCAGAGCAGCTTCTGAAGGAACCAGATGTAATCACGGGTGTGAAAAATCCTTTGAAGTGACAAGTGCTGTGCCACAGAAAGGTTTGGGAGTTTTCATTTGTTTTTCTTAACCTATACATGGAACAGTATATGGTTCAGAACAAATCTACTTTAACTATTGTTTTGTTTTTTTTCTGCAAATCACAAAGGTGTTCATTCTGCCAAATCCAATGGACACTTCAGTATATCTGTGTTGCTGAGCAAAGATTAATTTTGGTCCTTCAAACTGTCATTGGTGGATGCGCACAAAAGAAGTAAGGCTTATTCCTGAATAAATTCAAGCCTTCAGGTTTTATTTCAGGTAAAGTATCTTTGTCAGGCCTTTTATAGGGTGCGTGCAAATTCAAAAATTGCCTCTGATTCTTTTCGTCCTGGGCTTTGGGAACTTTAATTCTTAGCCTATCCCCTCTGCCAGAACTGACAGCTCCATCCCCTTTATACATTCCTCCTATCACTCTGTAGTATTGCCTTCTCTAGGGCTGTTCAGTTTGAACAGTCTCTCCCTGTGCTAAGGGTTCAGGCTTTTTCATCATTCAGTCTTCTTAGAAGCTACCTAGGCAGAAAATCTGTTTCCAGATGGGTATTTTGTTTGTTTTACTGTGTGCCCACTTAACAACAGGAGGGAGGAAATTAGAAAGAGGATTTTTAAAAAATATGCATGTGCTTGGTTAGTCCCTTCTTTTTTGCAGTGCTTATTTGCTGATTTAGATGATGTTTACTGAACTGCGATGTACAGTCACCAAAGGCCCAAAAGAGTTTTGTAAATTTGTAGGGTAAGGAGCTGTTGGTAGATTGGCACCAGGATTTTGAGAATAGGTGGGTCAAGCAGCATGTGGCTTAGGGTTATTTCAAGTTTAAGCAGGCAGGTAGAGTCCTAACTTCCCTTAACTCCTGCAAACACCTCAGTTACTTCCAAGAATATCTCCAAATGCATATAAAATCATCAGTATTCCTTCTACACTCACTGGAGAAAAATGAGCTTTCATCAGCTCTGTTTTTCACAGAGGAGCCAAAGGGGATGAGAATGGAAAAGGCGAGTTGGACTTATAAAAGCATTTTTAACTTGCATGCAAGCTTGTGGTCTTTTCAAATTTTAGTCTTGTATTATCTGGATAATGTTTGTGTCTTGTATGCAGTTGTCACAAGTCTTTTATCCCCCCAGCATATATATGCATTTTCCAATTAATACGGAAGTGAAGCACTGTGATAATGTTTTTTCCAAACAATTTATTAAAAACTACACCTCCCCTTTCCCCCTTCAGGTGGCAGGAGGAGTGTGACTGGATAAAGCCCTTCTGCTGGAGGGAGCTGCTCTTGGTGCAGCCTCAGAGGAACCATCTCCTTCCCAGGGTACAACAGACTACCAGAGTGCTGGAGAAACATCATGCCTGGCCCCAGGCACTCTTGAAATATCTGGAGTTCAGGTAGCATGGATGGAGGAAGGACTGTAATGCCACAGTCCAAGGGATCTTATCAGACACGGTTTGAGACAAACCTGTTACAGAGTACGGTGTCTAGATTTCATGTGCATTAAATGAAATTTAATTAAGCCCCATTTATTCTTGGCTTGTCCTGGTGCATCACCTTGTGTTCAGAATGAATGTTGCTTGCGGCAAATGGTTCTGCTTCTGCAACCCGTCTGTGTCTGTAAGCATATTTTATATGTACTATTTCCTGTTAATTGCCTTTTAAAGCATTACAGGGGAAAAGGGCTCATCTTCCAGTCTGCATTTGGATGAGGGTTTAATTAATATATGTGAGGAGGGAGCCAAATTGGTTATTGGCACACTGCTGAGGGCTTCCTTTCGGAGGATAAAGCTGCTGGCTGATGTATGGGTGACCAATATACAAGAGACAATTTGCATACTGTCCGGAATGAGTGGTGCAAAGTGACCATTTTACTGTCCTAGTTCACAAATTATCTCTTTTTTAATATAGCTATTGTCCTTAAGCTGGCTGGAACATATTTCCCATGTAATAGAGGTCCATAGCAAGGAAATGTATTATTATTTAAGGAAAACCCTTTGTCAACCAAAATCCTGGTCTGTAACAGGTAGTCTTGAATGAAATTGCAGTTCTTAAGTTTTGGCTTATCAATTCTTTATCTTGAATATTTTACCTGCTTATTGTTTTAAATAATTCTTTCATTCATGTTCTTTCTAAAAGCTGTTAATATCAGTGCAAAATTCTTGAGACCCACTCCATTGTCAATAGCTGTTACCAGAAGGGTTGAAGGTAGCCCATGCATATGGAAAGGCTGGTGTGTCTTGTGCTACCTGGCTGGTGCCACAAAGGCTTAAAGCAGATTTTGGGCATTTCCTTTGCTGCCACTTTCTGTGTTTATGGATCTTGTTAGGTACCTAGTGAGAGCTCACATTAGCCAAGGACCTGATTTCCTTAGGCATTTCAGCTCTCTGACCTTGAGACTTTCTGTGGCTGAAGGGACTCTGCGCATCTCCACACAGCTGGCCACTCACATTACTGACCTTTACTTCCTCCTACAAGTGGAAATACCATCTGGCATATGAGGTCATGTCCTCATCCTAATAACATTAGGAAAGTGTGTTCGTGCAGTTGTCCAGAGACAACAAACATTTCTATGCCTCTCTGAATCTTCCTGTTGCAGAGAGGGGGAAAAATAACTAAGTTTTCAGTCTACTACCCATTTTTTATGCTTAGTAGATAAGAGAATCAAAGGCATGCAAGTGTTTGAATTTTTTTTTCATTTTGATATCTAGTTTCTTCATTCCATCTGTGATAAGAGAGATAAGAGAGTGTTTGTTTGAGCTCTGTTAACAGTAGAGTTAACTTGGCTCTCAGTTAAATTCTTAGCCCAAGGTCTTCAGCAGGTACGTACAAATTGCTATATTTTTTCTCTTTCCTTCATAGTCTCTATTTTTTCTTGTTCTGATGCATCAGTTTAGATTAAAAGACAAAAAAACAACAAACAAAAGAAAAAACCACAAGCCAAACATGTTTTGGGGAGAGTTTATTCTGTTCCTTGACATGGATATGCCTCAGTGGTGATGGGACTGTTGGACAATGTAGTGTTATGACCCTGCGTTTTGGCAGGGGTTTTGTCATTGTTGAGACATGCCTGTCTTGTCACCTGGCCTTCACCAGCTGCAGGTTCTCAGGGGTTCTGTGCTAAGAAGCAGGTAGGGTTTAAAGTGTAGTTAAGGTTTGAGATTAATAATTACTTGTGCAGTGGTAGCTTTCTGCAGTTTCCCAGGAGACAGTTGTGTTGTAATGACAGTGTTTTGCAAGGACTTCTAGAAACTGAGCTAAAGAAAAAAAAAAGGCAGTGTATTTTTATATCTGCCACTTAAATTTTGAGACTGGTAGCACAGATCTTTTTTGATGTTACCCTTCTCCCATCTATTCTGAAAGCTTCCTGAGTGCCACCTTTATTTTTCCACTCCAAATTCCTATGTAATACACTGTAGGGGGGAAAAGAAAAGGTGTTGCTATTCCCAAATAGAATGCACTTGCTTCCAGTGTAGTGGTAGTGCAAGCTGATTTTTCCTCCCTAAGTGCATCAGAGTTCTCCTGGGGAAACTCAGAAGTAGCTGTGCTTCTTTATTCTTATATGTGCTGTTTCTTTTTGAGGAGTAGCATTTAAAAGCAGGTTTGTGACTGACCTTATTTGAGCCTGCTGCTGAAAATTCTCTGTTCTGAAGGCTGATGTGTTTGTTGACAGAATCGCCTGCATCTCCAGTGACTTTAAACAGGGAAGCATGTGCTGCCTCTCCTCTGTCTCTGTGCTGGGCCATTGGCAAGGACAACTCTGGCTTTTTGTGGGATTGTAAAGCCTTTGCCTGGATTTCTGGCTCGCAGTTTGTTTAGGTGGAATACTTTGCCAAGTGTGTAGTTGCATGGACTGAAATAGAATAGGCTCTGAACTTTAAAATTAAGTTTAAAATCAGCTAAGCGGAGGTTTCTGATTTTTTCCTTTGGGGCTTTTTATAACAAATACTCAGAATAGTTTATTTCTTAAATAAAGAAGTCACACTTGAACTATTCTTTTGTAAGATGAAAGCACAGTGAGCCTTTCAATAACACTTCTCATTTCAGCTGCCAGGATACCCTGTGGTTTCCATATGTCCCAGCAGTTCCCTGAAGAGCTGTGCCACAGCCTGTTTCCTTGTGTTGGCTGTTCCAGCAGCTGCCCCATAATGCCACCTCAATGCGGGGGGCTCTCTTCTGTGCCTTCCTTCAGAGCTTTTTTGGAATACCTTTGGGCTCCTGACATGCATATTCCTGCCTCAGCATGTCATTCCTGTTCTTCATGGGGGCTTACTGCTTGTCTGTGGTTCAGAGCAAAGCAGGAGCCAAGCTCTGCAGTGGCATTAAATTGTGCAGAGAGGGAAAGAAAGCAATATCAATTATTTGTGTATCTCATGGCTTCCTTCTGAGCCAATCTACAGCAAGCTCAGCTTTTTTTGAGCCTTTGCTACTTTCACGGGTGAGCCTTCTCTTTAAGAAATTAAATAAAAACAGCTTTAAGGGTTTTTCCTGTTTGGCTTTTCCAGGAAGTTTTGCTTGCGTTTCCCATTTTGCCTTCTGAGCAGTGCCATTGTTGAACAGAGCACCTGAAGCCCAGACTCCTTGGAGTGAGCAGGAAACTGCTGTGCTTTTCTAAAATTGCTTCCTTGAGGCTTCCCACTGAGCACTCGAGGTGTTATTTGCATAACAAACAACCTCTCCTTGTGCATAAAACAGCAAAGAAAATGTGAATTTACTCCTTAGAGGCATATACATCTGATAACTAATTTCATGGCCAGGATAAACAGCGCAGACCTGGCTGACCTGTAAATCAGTGTTTATACAACACAGCAAAAAAAGTGTGATAAAATTCCAGCCGAGACACAGGACATGAAGGAAAGCCAGCAGAGTGGAAGGAGGTTTTCTGGAGAATTCTCCACAGTGGAGTCTGTGCACCTGCCTTGTTTTCCTTTGTAGTGGTGATGGCAGCACCAGAATTATACAGGTCTGTACAAACTTACAGAAGCAAGAGGAAGGATTTTGCAAAATGCCTCAGCATTAAGGCCTGGAGTTATAGGGGGTAGTAAATTTCACAGCATGATGTGCAAGATCATCATAGAGATCTGAATTCACACAAAGACATTCCAAGAGCTCATCTTTCGGAAGTGACAAAGGAGGAGAGCTGGAATTTCAGCTAAACGCTGGATAAACTGGAGCCAAGAGTAAGATGTGGCTGTCCAAAAAGAATACTCCCAGGATGTTTTGGGCAATGTATTTTCACTGGACATGTAAAAAGTCACAGCATTTCACTGAAATTCTTTTATCTTTTTCAATTTAACATGGTAAAGAACTTTTCAAACATTTTCCTGAAAATCCCATGGAAGCCAGCTGGTTTGTAAATGTAAAATGAAGCCATGGGACAAAGCACAGAGGGAAAAGGTTGTTGGCTGCAGGGTGTTAGGGTAAGAACTGTTGATAACTTCAGTCCAAATATTAGGCCAATTTTCAGGCCCTCCATTGAGAAGGGTTCTGAAAGAGCAGTGTCAGTGACAACAAGAACTGGAAAAAGCCTTTAGGATGAAGCTGGGCTGTTTCAGAGGAGATGCTGTGGGAGGATTGCCTGCAAGAGGGGAAGGCTGGACTCTCCAGGTCTCTGGTCCAGCTACAACTCCAAGCTCAACTGAGTTTCACTCCTGCTCTTCCAGAGACAGCAGAGCACGGGGCCCACTTTTAAGCAGCCTGCACAGATGGCCTTTGTGCTCCTTTTCCCTCTTTGGGTTGCCAGCATGTTTCAGTATGTTTATCAGTAACACAGATTATCTGACCACATCTCTGCTCCAACATGGCTGGTGTCACTGAAAGGTTAATTTCTGAGATAACACCATTTATATTTGCTCAATTCTGGTCTCTGTTCCCAAATACCTGATTTAGCCAGCTCAGAGGCAGCAGTGATATTATTTTCCATGGAGCAGCCAGGCTGATACGGTCTATGTTGGCCCCAGCGCAGCAGAGGAAAGGAAGGACTTAACTGATCAGGCTCTTAAATGATTGCCAAATTCTTCTCTCTTGCACTTGGTTTGCTCAATAAACTGCACCTTGCAGCAATGTGCCCCCAGCCCCCCAGGCTAGCCATGCAATGACTTGTGACCACAAAGGCTGACAATCTCCTGGCCAGTGATGTGACAACACTTCCCTTCCAGTGTGACAGCAATTGCTCCCCAGTTACAGCACATTCCACGTGCCCTTCAGCAGCACGCAGGTGCCTTTCACAAGAGTCATGGCACAAGGGAAACCTCAGCTCTGGTGAACAACTCAGAACTAACCCAAGTCACCAGGAAAGCCACAGCCACCATCACCTCAGGGTCACTTCAGTGCTTCTGCATTGGGACTGAATTACCCACACCCAGTCAGTAAGGCACAGAGCTACTGGCACAAGTGGCATTATTTGATCTATGTCATCCTGCAGTGAGCCAAAAAATAGACGCTTAGGCAAAGATGGAGCCTGAATTCAGCTCGAAAGGAGGGGTGGCCCAAAGATTACAACTTTGGTTACATTTGTCAGATAACTTGGATTAATCCTTCCTTACCTCTGCTGAAGGAGGCCGTATCTCTCCTTTTGTAAACGTGAAAGAAAGAAGGGCACAAACAAAGCAGGTCATTTAAGGGAACATCAAAGCTGAGGGAGGTGACATGGACTCTTCAGAGTGCAGAGCTGCCTGCAAAACATCCCCCAGCAGTGCAGAGCTGTGCTGTGAGCCTGCTGGCAGGTGTGGTTAGAATGTGCAGGCATGCCCTATTTAAAGGCATGGTGGCTGAAGAGAACACACTGAAAAGATGTAATTTAAGAATTTACATCCAAGTGACTTACCAGATAAATTATCAGATGTCAGCACAGGATCAGTGATCTTCCATGTGTGCAGTTCTCTGTTTCAGGTCATGCAGTGGGGACACCTAGAATTCATAGTCAAGTGTCTTACTGCACTAATGGAAAAGTCATTATCTTTCACATGGGAGCCTCATTCAAAAACACGGTTCTTGCTCAAAAAAAAACAAGTTCCGGTTTCAAAATCGGCTGTCAGGTAAAGCTAAACACCTTCAAAGCATCCTCCAGTGGGATGTGACTGAAATAAATGAAGAAATGGTGCTGGGGGATACAACATTAAGTAAAAAGAAGTCTGCCACAACTGCCTGAGGAAACAGGTAATCTTTAGTGCCTGATTTAATGCAGCAGAAGTTCATTTGTCACACCTTTGTGCTTTGTTAAAGAGTCATCCCAGCTGTGGCTGCAGCTGTGCACTGTGCTGGGTAACCTTTACAGGGAGCACAGATGCTGTGATGGAAGCAGCACTCTAGAGACCTTTCCAGGAGCTTGATCACCTGATGTGACCGTTTGTTCCTACAGAGGTGAAACTCATTGACCCTCATCGCTGTGAATCAGACCTGCTGTCACCACTGCGTCCCAGTGACATGGCAGTGACCACGGGGCGTCACCAGCGTTGGCCACCAGCCCCTGTGACTCTGATCCAGCCTGCAACAGTGAGGCCAAAAGAAAGAGAGAAGGAGGTGTTCCCCAGCCCCACCAGCCTGGCACAGACATGCCCAAGGATTCCCAGCCACCACCACCTCCCGAATACCAGCAGGGAATCAGAGCGGGGCACGGAGTGCCTGAAGCACCCCAGGCAATTGTCCAGCCGGTCTCCTCACTCGCCTGCTCCTCTCAGCAGCTCCATAACCCTCTGGGGGATTTGGGGGCCATCAGGATATTTTAGGGCTGTGACCTCCTCAGCCACTCGGTGTCACCAAACACCGGGAAATAAACTCTCCAACCCGTTTTTTCGGTCACAAAGACAACCTCGCTTTGCTCAGCACATCGAGGGCACGGGGACAGCTCCCCATGACACACACTTCTGAAACTTTTCACTATTTATGTTTTAGCAAACGAAGAAATTAATGTCCCTTGTCTATAAATTACACAATTCATTAGTGTTCTCTCTTCTATTGGTTATTGATTGCTCACTTCTCATGCTAATTAGCCCACATTGTCAGTCTCTTTAAAATTCTCTTTCTCTCAGATAGGGGTTTCAGTGAAATTGCTGAATTGGCTTTGTTAGTTTCTTCTTTATCTAGAAGTTCTGCAGAATGCCCCTGTGGTCCATAAATCCTGCATTCCTCGTGTCCAGTGTCAGCAATACCTCTCACAGGCTTTGTCAACCTCCTTCTAGGTCTGAGATCACTGAAGTGTGTCAAGATTGATTACAGTAGTTTTAGCAAAACTTAAAAGTTCAGTAATTCTGCCAAACTGTTCCCACAGCAGCACCTTATGCCAACCCTTGCTAAACACTGGCTAGAGCAGCATATGACAGGGTGGGAAATTACACTCCTGGTGATTAATTAAAACCATTAATTAGAAAGGTTACCTTGTTTGGTCACGTCAGGAAGCAGTTCTTGCCCCTGAACCCTCCCCGGGAAAAGCCGAGAGGTTCTGGGCCAAGCCCAAACACCCAGGGCTGGGCTCTGCTGCCAACATGGGAACTTCAGCATGGTCCTGGTCCAGACCCAAAGCACTGGGCTCTGTCTGTGTTCCTGAGCACAATATCACAGGACTTGGTCTCCTGTATTCCAAGCCCTGGATTTGACCAAATGAGCCTTGTTCCAAGCCCCAAAAGGCACCACTTCATTCTTGTTTCTACATCCTCAAACCAGAGGATTTAGTCTCAGTTTCTTGGCCTTTGAGTTGGCCAAATGAGCCTGGTTCCAAGCCCCAAAAATGCATAACTTGGTGTCTGTTTCCAAGCCCAGCAATGCAGGGCTTGGTTTCCAATTTGCAAACCCTAAAACTGCCCAAATGAGCCCGTTTCCAAGCCCCAGCAATGCTGGACTCCAGCACTGGTTTTCAAGCAGTAGAATACAGGACTTCATCTCAGTTCTCTAAACCTTAAACTGCCCAGATGAGCCTGGTTTCAAATTCCCAAAACACAAGACTTCATTTTGTTCTTAAAGCTCCCCCCAAATGCAGGGCTGAACTATTTCCAAGCCCTAAACCTGCTCAGTCTGGAAGCTGGAGAAGCCTTACCAGTTGCAATAAAAAGCCTGAAAGGCATGTGAAAGGAAAAGGTAAATTCAATTCCAACGTCATCTAAGCCAATTTCACAATTCTCACCACAGTGCGGAGAGGTGGGCAGTGCCCATCCTGCTGCTGCTCTGCCACTGGGTTTTCTATCTCCTGCCCCCAGCACTGCCTGCAGCTTTGGTGACCCTTCTTTGACGCAGCTCCATTACAGCAAACTTCAGACCACCTTGTGCAGTCTGGCTGTGCAGCCCTGGGCGTCACATTGTCCACAGTGGGGGGAACACAAAAGCCCGTGTAAGGTTTCCTTTTCAAAGAGGAAAGGACCAAATCACCCCGTTAAAGCACAGCCCCTGCTTATCACATGTTACTTTTCTCCAAGCCTCGAAGTCACACCTCTCCACATACCAGCAGCTTTGCTTTGCCAACAGTATTGGAAGTGAGAAAAGAGTAACACCAATTTTAATAGCAAACACTTTCAGGTATGCATTTATTTTTAGTGAGCAGAGTGCTCCTTCCCTCCCTCCTTTTCGTGCTTTCCCAGGTAACTGGATACAATCTCCTATTAAATCACCTTCCGTTCTTTACCAGTGGCTTCCAATGAACTTTTTCCTGCCACTCACACTTCCTTGGCAATTTAGAAAATCTGCTGGTATGCAGTATGTTTTACTATGTTTTATGGTACTAATACCAAAATGGTCCTTTTTTTCCCTCCCCAGTTTTCCTGGACTACATGTTACACACCACACAAATACGGTTACTCACAATCTTGGCAAAAGCTCATTTTTCCTCTAGCCATTTACCTACTGGAAGCAACGATCCTCTGTGTGATATATGGCCATGTCCTCTCTCCCTCATTCCATGTAAATACTGATGACAGAGAATACAACAGGTGGCTGTTTCAACATCCCAGCATTACAGACTCCCAGGGAGTAAAAGAGAGATCTCTTTATGCTCCTGTGACTTTTTTGCCAGTTGTCACTTGCTACTGGCAGATAAAAAGGTGGCGTTTCAGGGCACACTCGGTCTCCTCGAAGAGGCTTAAGGCAGAGCATCAGCTTTTTGCCAAGTGCTTTCATTCTGTACCGCCTGATGGCACACTTGCACTAGCACATTGCAGGCTGAAGGCAGGACAGATCGACGAACGAGCACATCGTGCTCAGGGTTGTGCCGCTTGGTTTCTTCTGCATCATAAATGGACCTGCTTAATTGATTAAAGGGATTAACATAGTATCCCATGAGTATGAATATGCAGGGAACACAAAGTAATTACACCGAGAAAGCCCTGCATTTTGCATTTTTTATCCTGGATAGTACCTGAATAGTTAATTCCTTTTCTGTTTTTTCAGTAAGTTTGGTAAGAGACTTGCCATTGCCTTACTCGGACTTTCTTCCAAGGATGACAAATTTTCCTTGCCCAGTATTTTTTCTGTCAGAATGTTTGCAGCAGATTAGTCTATGGCATGTGTTCCTAAACTGTAAATAGAAATTAATTTGTGTCCTCTAAGTAATATAATTATGATCCAACTTCCTATCAAAACCCATTCTCCAGTGGGCCATCAGACTATGAAGTGTTATCATAGAATAGTTTGGGTTGGAAGGGACCTTAAAGATGATCCAAGTTACCAGATTTGCCACTTATCCCTGGATGTTTATAAACACACCAGCGAATGCAGAAACAACCTGATGGGCTTCTGGAATTTATGGTTCCGTGAAGAAGATATGAAAAAGTTTTTAGCTCTTTTTACTGCAGTAATTTTTTATAACGAAGGAAATACCTTTACACTCATTTGATGGAAACTCCCCAAAATGAAAGAATGAAGCAAACAAGTAAGTCTTTGTCATAATACTCAGTGAATTCAGATTTTCTTCAAATTATATCCAAGAGCATTTCCTTCGGCCTTTATAAAGGAAAGGGAACTCTGCCCTCATGAACATTATTTGTGATAAAGATGGAATAGGAAGGACAGACTTTTATGGCAGCAAACAGCCTGCAAGTTGATAAAGCCTTTTAACCTCTTCCTGCAGTGCATAGAAAGAAGAACCCAAAGAAGTAGAAAGGTTTTTAGCCAGCCTTACATAACACAGCTCTGGAACTGCTGCCTCAAGAGATTCTAGGCACAGATTTCTGTATCCAAATTATTCACAGTGCTTAGAAAAACTATCTCAGACTTTGGAAAGCAGGCAAATGCAGCACGTGGTTGTGACCTGAGATATCCGGGGGCTTTCACCTTTGTCACCACCCAAAGCTTGTCAACGGAATTGAATTTGTGCCTTTCTCCCCACTAAACTGACTGATCTCCTCATGGCCCTTGGGTCTGGCCTCCAGTCTCCTTTCCCCTTTCACAATTTCCTGTGCCAGTTCCCCATTCCTTTGGTATGTTTGGAGCAGCTCTTGAGCACAGCACTCCAACAGGCACTTTTATCAGGGTAACAAAGCATCTCTGCTCTTGTGGCAAACACAAGGAGTCATCTGTCAGGAAGCAGCCCAGACTCACTGCAGGTTGGCATGCAAAGACAGAGGCTGAGGAGAACTTGTCAGCTTTACCTTGATAAGCCCCTGGGTGTGAAAGACATGTCACAAACCATTTCCATGACAGAGATCACCAGGAGTCCATGAGAGGCAAAGAGGAGTGGAAGAGTCAGGCATGCAGAAAATTACTGAGACCAGAAACCTTGGGCTGTTCCAGGTATGCCTGCTTTCCACAGGAATCCAAGGGATTCCCAAAATTGTCTTACAAGACCAAGGTAAGATCATCCATTACAAACCACATCAACATAGCAAAGTAATATTTGCAAATTTATCTTCCTATACTTTTTCTCCTTAAGCAAAAAAGGTGATAAATTCACTCACAGCAAGAAAGCAGTTTTAGTATCACCCAAAAACGTTTCAGTGCTTCTCCCCTGAGATAGGACCCTCTTCCAGTTTCACATAAGAGCAGTGCACTGAATCCTCCTTGCCTTTCCCTGACACTGGCACCTCGACCTGAGGTACAAGCATCCTCTCCCTTGGTGCTGGAGCAGGGATAGAGCCCAGTGCAGCATTCCCAGTTAGCAGTCAGCTTTCAGAGGTAGAGAACCCAGACTGCAAGAAGAGAACACAAACCAGCACCCTGTTCCTCAGCAGCAGCTCAGGTTCTGTAAGCTGCTGAGCCCCGAGTCCCCAGCAAAGGGACTGGTAGCCACCAAATCCTGCAGGGACTGACCACAGCTTTGCCATGAGGTGGGCCGGCCACCAGCAGGACACTGTCACTGTTCTTCCTCTCCCTGAGGCAGAGCAATGGGTAATCAATTACCTGCAGTGAGTGAGTCCACTGCAGCACTACTGCCAAGCAGCAGCACGTGTCCCATCCTGAAATTCAGGGTTATTGGACCAGGAGCCAACTTTCTGAGGTTGGGTATTTGGCACCAGCTGGGACAGATAACATTTAGTTATTTGTACAACTTCACCTGGGAAGAGCACAGTTCATATTTTGAACTCTGTTGTTCCTCTCTGTTCTGCTTTACTGTTTAGAAAACAGAGGCTTCACAAGGCTTTACAATGGCAATAATATCTTACTGTAGTTCAGGTTTCTTTTTGGCAACCAGGAGGTGGAATCAAGGCTCCATCAGGCCATATCATTGGTGTAACTAAAGCAAGCTCCACAAGAGGAAGAACACAAAACCAGAAGTCCTTAAACTTTTCCAAAAAAACCCAAAACAAACTCATTTTTCTCATCAGTTGCCTCCTCAAGAGAAGCAACAACACAAGACACTCATTCAAACATTTCTTCCCTCCCCAAATGCATATCTGTCCAAGTCTTTTCCAGCATCACCTTGCAGTCAGTCCAGGGGCATCCAGGTCCCCAGCGTGGGCTGGGAACTCTCACCAAACACCCCAGATATCTCCATCACACACAGACCAAGAGCTTCTGCCCAAAGGGGGGCTCAGCCTGGCCAGTGTGAGCAGGCACAGACACAGGGCACTCACCTTGGACGGGGGACACCACCAGCAGGGCGCTGGGAGGACAGGCTGCTCTGCCGGGCAGGACAAACCAGGATGCACAGGAAACAGTGCCAGGCGGCACAGAGAGGGGCTGGAGGCAAGAACAAGTCCCAGAATGAGCCCAGTGACTGTCAGGCACAAAGCAAGTCCCACGGCAAGCTGAGAATCCGGCAGTGGGGTGAGAGCTGAAGGCACCAGGAGGGGCCCATTAGGGTAATTAGAACCTATTAGCACCTTCACACCTGACAACTGGTTCTCCTCAGGCTAGTCTGAGTCAAGGGTTTTACCCCTTGCCCATGAGCCAACTGTGGCTCCCCTGCAGGGAATCTGCTTCTCTCAGGTGGCAAAGGACACCTCTGTGGTGTGGAGAAAGTCACTCACTTTGGGGTTTCCATCTCCCTCCACACTAAAGGTTATTGTATCTGGGGCAGGCAGGGATATTTGGGAGATGCTTCCTTGCCAGCCGTTTCCATCAGAACAGTTCTATTTATAAATGTGTGTGTTGACAGACACCCAGCTGCATGTGCTGGGGGATTATCACATACTCCCAGAGCTGGCACAGCCCTGCACACACTGCCTGCATGTGGCAGGACTGCATCTGGGTCTCTGTCGCTGCAGTAAGAGAAGTCTGCTTTGTCTTTGTAGATAAAACAAGGTGGCAGGATGCTGGGCCACTGGGCAGGCATTTGTTCATGCAAGTGCTGGGATAGGGTGAGTCCTTACACCCTTTTCCACAGGTCCCAAATTGTCTTTGTGCATTTACTGGCCTCTCTGATCACTCAGCCACTGCCCACCAGTCTCACCCATCTGCCAGCACTATTTATACCACAGCTCTAGAGTTTCAGGGGGGTAGGAAACTGAGCACCACAGTCCCACGGCAACAGGGATGCTTACAGAGGCCCAGAAAGGAGGGTCAGAGTTAGGGAGGCAGCGAGTGCCCAGGGAATGTCCCCAAGCAGCCCTCGAGCTCCCAAACCTTGACAGGAAGATGCTCGTGAGCCAAGTGTGGGCAGAGTGAGGGCTGGGCACTGGAGCAGCCTGGACAGCAGGAAGAAAAGGGAGGTTTTGTCAGTGCCACACAGAGTGTGGTTTCACCCCCACTGACCACAGCAGACAAAGAAGAAAAGTCTGCAGACGCCAAGGAGTAGGTTTTAACTGCCCGGGAAGCCTTCCCATTACGGCTGAGTAACACTTGAAAAACGCAAGAGGCAATTATAGGGGCTGTTTATCTTTTTATTATAAATTTAGTATGAATGACCAATGGAAAAGTCACAATGGAGTACCAAGAACGTTTTATCAAAATTTTAGCAGCATTTAAACAGTAATAGATTCCCAGACTCCTCCGGGGCACCCCTTGCCCTTTGCCTCCCACCCACAAAACAGTAACCTTCACTCAAATGTGCTTTCCAAAGGCACACAGGGGACGAGCTAGCCATTTTCCCCTGAGCTGCCGTGAAAAAAAATCTCATCCCAAATGCTGGTTACTGTACAACCTCCATCCACACAGGGCCAGGCTCCCCTCCCCTCCTCACAGTCGGCAGCGCAGCAGGAGGCTGGACGGCTGTGGTGTGGGACGGGACATGCCAGGGGGGAGGCAGCATCTGCTCACATCCTCTCCCCCATGTTTCTCACGCTATCCCCTCCATGGATCAGCACTCCCGTGGGCGCCCATTACCTTCAACCACAACACCAGGGCTAAGCCCATTTCCTACCCGCTGCTGCCTTTGCTTCTGCAGGCGGGGGTGCCGTGCACTCCACGGCCCCGCTCCTGTACCTGAGTGTGTGCTTGTGGCTGGATGGACACAAAAGGGGGACACTGACGGTCTGTTCTCCCACAGGAACTGAGAGCACGGCAACCAGGAGCTGAGACTTGAAGGGGAAAGGTAGAAGGTGAACAGTGAGATACTGAAGTATCAACCCACACAATGAAGTTAGTCTACTATCAGCTAATGTGAAGAACCATGGTCTGCCTACTAAGTCACAAGAGCTAACTTTTTTGTGCGCGCTTCTTTTTTTTTTTAAAGTTACATTAAGACATGAACAGTACTATCCCAGCCGCGCTGGCTGGAGCTTGGTGAAAACGTTGATTTAGAGGTGGGGAAACACAACACACGCTCACACGTGTAGACAACAACATAATATCGGCAAGCTATTCCCCTGCTTCTTTGGTACTTCCGAAACTTTCTTATCCAAAATATATAAGGGAAATGCACCATTTAAAAGTTACTGTTTGTCAGTATTTACACAGCCGTAACCATCACACTATGATACACAAAGATCAATATGATATGAACAAAGTTATTTTATGAAAAGCACTTCTGCACATTTTATTTTGTTCCAGTATCTTGATAGCTTTAAAAAATTCATGTGTTATGCAGTCCTGTACCTCGCTTCTTGTATCAAATGGACAAGAAACATTTCCTAATCCATACTCTTCTTCAAAAGATTAAAAAATAGCCACCAAAATGATACACTATGTACAAATTTTACTAAATATTAAATTCTAGGTAATTATTTTCACCCCACTGATAATATAACTTAGGTATTGTTACCTACTATATGCATATATATTTCTTTAATATATAAGAAATGGCACCACATCACCATGTCACCAATATGACACATTGTTATGTACAGTAGATAAGAAGTTAGATATGGAAGATGGATCCTCTCCGGCTGCTTCTTTCACAGGAACGCTTCTCCCCTCGGTAGTAGCTTGGCCATTTCCCCTTTTCCCGTCAGAGGAGGCTCCTCAGATGTAAGGCAAGATCCCATACCTCAGCAGTGCCATCACCCCAGCGCTGAACAAGCCAGCCACAGGCACAGTCACAAACCACGCCAGGAAGATGTTGCGGAAAAGGCGCCAGTCGACAGCTTTCTTGGAGCGGATCCAGCCAACGGCCACCACGGAGCCAACCTTGGGAGCGTTGGGAGGAGAGAGGGACACAAGATGTGAGGGGTAGGTCTGAGCGCCTGGAACATGTCCACAGCCACACCAATGCCAGCCAGCTGATACCAAGCAATGCTCTGAGATAAAGGAGCCCCTGGGAGTGATGAGTGGCTCTGTTTGGGTGTGGCGGCAGGAGGGTGACACTTCCAGGGTGCTTAACCTTTATCTTTCAATGACCTGTTTTTCATGGGTCTTGGGGTCAGCCAAATAAATACATTTGTGGGTTTTTCTCTGCCCTGCTAACTCCTCCATCAGTGCATTTGAGGCAGCCCTTCACCTGATTCAGTCCATAGGGCAGACGGCAAGTGTCCACCAAGTCTGGCCAGACCGCAGTCTAAATCATGCAAAGTTGTTTTCAAAGCTCTGCTGGAGAGCATTACACAGGGCAGGTCCGGAGAACTAGTATGGTTCCCATCCCATCTGCCTGTCTTCTTGCTTTTTTAGGATGTCCTGCCTGTTCACCCAGCAGCTACTGAACCTCTGCAGCCAGCATACAGAGCTGACTCAAAGCAGCACATCTGTATTTCAATATAAACAGGACAGCAACAGCAAGGTAAGCAGCAGGGCCCACCCTGTGACAGCGATGGTGACTTGGCAGGGGGCAGAGAAAGTGCAAGGTTATACCCAGTCCATCAAACTCATCAGTCCAGCCCTCTGAGAATACCAGCCCTTTTGGACCAGCTAACCAAGCAAAGCATCCCTGCAGACAAAGACATCAGCCTGATGCTATGGGGCACACAAACTGCACAGACACCAAGAGGATGGTGGGGAAATGGATAAACCTTCAAAGGCACTGCTACCAGGGCAGATGGGTAGGTCAGTGGTTTTGTAGACAAAACACACTGTAGCATGGGCAAAACTGCAACTTTTTCTTCCTTTGAATGTATTTTCAGTTCATAAGCTCAGGTATAAACCTGGCTTATGAACTGGTTCTCTTAACCAGTTCTTAAGAGAAAACTGGGCTGAAAAAAACATTTTCAGTGAAAAATTATACAACTTCAGAAATTCTGCATTTTCTTTTTGCCCTGAAAGTGGCTTTCCATGCTGTTAGCAAAAACATGTAAATCAGTGCAAGTCTATTCAAAGTGCACGGTAAAGCAGCAAAAAATGTGGAGGAATATTCTGTTTTGAAGGTAAGGAAACTCCAAGACACAGCTGGGCCTGTGCTCCCTGAAGTTCCATCTCTGCCTACCCATTTATTTTCTTAATGGGACTTATGAGTCCCTGCCTATAGATCAAAAGATGGGCTGCTCCCCATGGACAGAGCAGGTAAAATGATAAATGCTAGCAGGACAGGCAATCAGAGAAAGACAGGATGGAGATATCAAATCCACATTGTTTGTTAACACCTATTTAGCTTCTAACTATTGCTTAATGTTTCATTTTGGAGAAGAGTTATGTGTGGAAGACCCTGTAACTTCAGGGTGCCTGTGACAGAACACGGGAAAATTAAATTTGATATTCTATGACCAATAAGGCCTCTGCCTCAAGCTTGATCCAATAAGAAAATCTGTTGGATATTTCATCCAAATACCGCCTGAGTGGACAATATGCTATTCTGTATTTAGGGGGTGCCCAGTGAAGAGGAACCCCACGCTTCTGACTGTATCAAAGTGTTAATTCGAGAAACCAGCATTTGGTTTTTCAGCAGCTCAGTTGTTAGCCTCAGCTTTCCATTTTGCATGTCCTTAGCATCCATCTGTTGTGCTCACAACAAGAAGTATTGCTTATTGAGCAAGCCTGCAGTCTACATACTCTAGTCTCCAGGTCCTTCCTGAAATTTAAAAGGTATCAGCAATGATGGCATTGGCAATCTGTTTTAAACATTATTAAAGTTTAGTTTATTAATAGTGATTGTGATGGACTAGAGGTTAGGAGAGCAGCTAAAACTTGGATGTAGGCACACTACACGGCCTGCAGAATTTCAGATGGTATCTACTTTGAGATTGATTTGAAACCAGTGCAGTTTGCCTTCAGTATGCTCTGCTTAAAGCATTACAGAAATGCTTTTGGCTCTTGATCCTGTGCAATGGTGTATCATAAGAACACAGAGAACATGATAATTCAATCATAACAGCACAGAGAATATTTTTCAAAACCCCCAAATCATAATGGCAAAACAGAGCTGACAGTATGACCTCAGCAAAGTCGCTTTTGCAGAGAAAAAGCATTTAACTCCTGCACTGTAATTTTATCTGTATGTGAACACACTCCATCTGTTGCACCTGAGAAATGCCTGTTTATTTCTACCTCTCAAATCTTAGAATAAGTAACAGGTGCCACATGTAAGATTCAATATAACCATTTGCTGACCTGGGCAGCAGAAAGGCAAAGCACGCATTCACACCACACCAGCTTTTCAGTGCTACATCCCAAGGGAGGTTGAACCGGTGCAGGCAGAGCAATGTGCCTGCCACGTTCAGACTGACAAGTTCCGCTCTGGACACTCAAAAGATTAGGTCTTTCCTTCAGATCTCCTTGAGCTGGAGGCAATCAGAGAAATTTTCCTCACCTTTGACTAGCTGCAAACATGAACGTGCATTTCAGGCTCTCAGCTGGCACTGAGCATGACAAAGCTGCCTGGCTGTAGACTTACAACAGGCACAACGGGTAGTGACTACCTCATGCCCAAAGCCTCTGATTTAGGACTGAAGGCAGCTGCTGATCTGAGAGGGACTGATGAATCCGCCTCAGAAGTCAATGCTTCTCTTCCTGCTACCAACCTCCAGTTTGCCACCACATCTGCTCCAAGATCTGAAAACTGCTGCTCAGAGCTTTCCTTCATACTTCATCTCCATTTTTCCTTACAGAGTATTGTTTCACCTCAAAAGGGTCTCACTCCACCTCAGTTGTTTCACGCTGCTCCTTCTTTACCATCAGTTTATCCAGTTATTGCATGTTCCACTGACAGCCCTTCAGTAAGGCTCCCACTTTAGCAAATTCTATTTTACAGTGAAGCAAATACTGGGGACAGGAATAATTTCCACTTCCTGATGCTAGAGGCTCAATATCAGGCTAACTTCAAACCTCTTTTCTTTTTGTTTTCTAGGGAAAAATAATTTTTCTGCTGAGTTTTGAGACAGCATTTTTGACTCAATGGCACTTTCAGAGAGGCATTTTCACATGGAGAAAATTATATATAACGGTTCTTTTATTCCTTCTCCGGGCCCTCAAAGGAAACAAGGAATACAGGAATACATCTGCTACAAGTGTTTGCTTTATCTTGTGTTGATCACTTAGGATCTTTCAACTCATGATCTCATTTTGCTGAAACACTAAGTCAGTTACAATAACGTGACATCCTGGAACAGTCTAATTCTATTGCAAAGTGGATCTTCCTATTAAGAATGATCCATCTAATGAGATATAGCAAACTACAGGGAGCAGACCCAGACTAACCACATTAACTGCTTTTATGAAAGTGTTTTTTTAAAAATACCTATTTTGCTCTGCAACTTGAAAAGACCAAGCTTTTAACTGCATCAAGTGAATTAATACCTTCTCATGCCACCCTCTCATTAGCTTATGGCCTCCAAGACATTTTCCTTTTAAATTCAGTCTATTTGCCTACACCAAAGTGTGTTTTCTCTTTTACAACAGTTGGCTAGAAATGCTTTGGGCATGCAACTGGGATAATCAAAGCTGTATTATTCTCCCTGGCAAATTCTTCATCATGCATTTGATATACTAGTCAGCTTAAAGGGAGGTGGTTTCAGGCTAGCATTTTTAGAAGTGTATCACATTGTTATTATTTTTCCCCTCCTTGCTTGATTCAGAGGAACCAGAGTTCTGTCAATGCCAGGAAATCTGAACAGCCTTTCAGAATAGCTCAGTCTTGGCTGCTTCTCAAAGAGCACCAGGACAGAAGAAAGAAATGATTTTGTACTAGAGGAAGGCTTTCTGAAGAAATGGTTTTCACTAGAAAAAGGCCAATTGAATCAACTTGGGGCATTTTACAGGATGTGTGGATTTCACTGACTCTTTCACTGGAAACCAGGTCAATGTCACAGGCAAGGATGCCAGGCTTCTTGCCAGCCCGCCTGCCATGCCATGGAGCAGTTAGCCCCGGAAACCTGCCTGACCCAGCCCCAGCCAGGGCTGGAAGGGATTCAAGGCCTCCAGGGTGCTGCAGGGAATCCTACAGGATCTGGTTGTTTTAGGGCTTGGTCTTGGTGGCATGTCATGCTGCAGAGGGACTTTGCCACTCTGGGGTCTCTGATTTTGGAAGGGCTTCCCCACATCTTGCCAGAGGGTGAAAGAACAAACAGCTCTGCATGTCCAAGAGCTTGGGAGTCTGTGGGGAAGCAAAGGAAATAAACATAGGATATTTGACTCAAGAATTTCCCAGAGAACGAAATTTCAAATTCCCATTACGTTCTTCTGGCAGGGTGAATGTACACATATTCCCTGATGTCCACAAGCAATATAAATGTCTTTTCACACAGCGTATCATATGACACAATTAAATTCTGCTCATTACCTAGCCTATACCTATACTCCAAGGTGGTCTTTTCTAGAAAAAAAAAAAAGAAAGCAAACAACCTTGTTCAAAGAACTAATTACAAGGGTGGGATTACTATAATGCACAAAAGTGAGGACAAGTTGGTTTAAAAGAAGAGAGACATTAAAATATTAGCTTAATGATGTAGCACTGTTTTTCATACAGGTGGCTCTAAACTACATGTAACTGAGTTCACACAAACTACAAATCTAGGTTATTTTAACATGTCTATATTAGTTCAATACAATCACGTAAGGGTGAAAGACAGTCCAGACTTTTGTGCAATTAGTTATGGTGCTGACTTTGCTTTCAGCCATACCAGCTTTCAAAGTGGACCTTGTCTTGTGGTCACAGTCTGCACGGTGCACCACATAGTGAAGGCAATCTGCAACAATTGGTATCTCTTGTATTTTGTTATGGTTTGTCCTAGCAATGTGATTTACTGACAGGATCACTGCAAACTCCCAATACCTTGCAATGGGTGGAGCTTATTGGAATACCCACATTTGAGGCTACAAGTACCGTTAGCGCACACATTACTTCAATGCAAAATCCACTGTGAAGAAATAAAAAAAAAGACAGATGGAAAACCTGTTGTAAAAGAGTTATATGCAGGAAATCCCATGCCATGCACTTATCAAGAAAGTGAAGTATAAATGATGAATGGTGCGCAGCCTCTGAACAAGGGAGAAATGTTACCCGACCAGGTTCAAATGGCACCGTCAGAGGAAACCAGGTTCTTCCTTGCAATTGTTTGCTTTAAAATTCAGGTCATGTTTTTGTGAGTGCTGTTTTTCTTTACCAACAGCTATGGAGTTCACACTGTGTCCAATCCCTGTGACTTTACTGTGACAACTCCAAAGCATTTTTTTGGAAGCCTGATTGTTCTCCAATGTCTCTGGCACAATGAGATGCACTGATGCACCTCTGCCTACCCGTCCTCCGTCAGCAGCTGTTTTCCCCTTGCCATGCCATTATCCCTGGCTCGAGCGGCACAATTTTAAGATGAATAGTCCAGACTGCCTTGACTGCAGTCGCTGGGCAAAGGCATACCTTGCAGTGTGTAGTACTGACAGGAAGTCCAACATTGGAAGCTACCACAACTGTGAACGCCGAAGCCAACTCAATAGTGAATCCACTGCAGGAAGCATAAGAAAACACTTCACAATCACTCTTTGCATCAGCTTGCACTGATACCATGCAGCGTGCCAAAGTCTTACCCGTTTCTTCTTTCCACTGTTTTATCTCCAAGTGATTTTTGTCATACAGATAAGTTAAGAGAACAAGGAAAGGTTGAATAATGGGAATGGCATAGGCTAGTCATCTGTAGCAACCTCATTGCATCAGGGACTTTTACTACTCGACACTGCCATGAATCATGCCTAATTAGTAATTCGGTTAAGCACCAGTAGAGGTCGAGTATGCACTAAGGATGAAAATTACTGTAATAAATACATATGGTTTTAATAGGCAGAAGAACACTGGGAAAGCCACTGTACTCTTGCCATTTCCAAATGCACCTTCTGCCACGTTAAAGAGGTCATCAGCAGAAGGCTGTTCACACAGACCTCTACACCTCAAACACATTCAGTATTAGTTTACAGGGTTATCTTTTTTCCTTTCTCTCGTTCTTTTTCTTTCTTTATCTCATTCTCTTTCTCTCCTTTTGTTTCCTTCATTTTTTTTAGAAAGATGGAGAAATCAAAGCCAGGTTATCATTAAAATCAAAGCACAGCAAATCCAGCAAAGAGCATTACAAACAAAATACTGGAACAGCAGTTTCTCAGACTGGTTCACACAGCCATAATGACACCTGTGGACCTACCTTGATGGTGTGATTGGAGTGAGGTCTTTACCCATGGTCTGGATAACTCTTCTACCCCAGACCCAGAGACCTACACAGATCCCAACACCTCCGTAGAACAGCAGCCAGATGGGAGTCGATGCTTCTTGCATTACGCCACCTTGCTCGTAGATAAGCCAGAGTGCTACAAGGGGACCGATTGCATTGCTGGAGACACAGAAATGTATCACCTCAGTTATAAAAATACAGCCTTGAAAGAGGTCTCTTATCTTCTGTGTGATTTTCATTCATCATGCGTGCAGCACTGCTCTGACATGACCCTAAAGGCAACACCCCTTCTTGCTTGGAAAGGCTGTGGCAGGTAACTCTCATCATGTTGGTTTTTCAGTTGTCATTTCATCGCTGGTAACTAGAGCAACTCCTGAAAGGACTTTCTCTCTTACAAATACTTTCCTGAAATGTCAGATGGTAATACCTCCTATCTGTTCTGTGACAAAAATCAGTGTTTTCAGTGCTGCACTGAAACTATCTCAAAATTTACCAATTCAAGAGCTCTGCATCTCTAAAATTCAAGTATCAAATTACCTCTTTTTGTCAAATAGGGAAAATAATGAATAAAATTACCATTGCTGACAAGAATATGGAAATATAATCTAGTCTGACAGCCTGTAAAATGTGGGACATGATCACAATGCAGCCAGGAAGGTGACTTAGTCCTCTTCAAACATGTTGTAGAATTAGTTGGACTGGATATGAAAGGATCCTTTGATGACACAGAGCTGGCAGAAGCACTTTTCGCTACCCTGCTGCCGCTATCTAGAAAAGCATTGAAAGTCAGCAACACTAAAGTCCCCCGCTCCTATTGCAGGTCATCCGATACTGGTGGCTGGAGCCTTTGGTACTTGGAGTCAGACTTCTGACTCTGTTTATTCTAAAAAAGCATCAAGTTTCTAGTCATGAGAGTTAGAAGAAAAAAGTTGGTATCCAGTTACTTTAGAGGCTTAAATACTAAAAAGCAGATAAGAATGTCAACACTGCTTTTTTTTTCCTCAGCTTTTTTACTAAACTGGGTAGCTGCTTACCTGGCTGAGCAGCATTTATATCTAAATATCATGAAAAGAGCAGAGCAAACCTGACCAACGTCATTCAAAAAATCTGAAAACCATCAGGAAACACCGGTGTATGTAAAGTGATAAGTAAAGCAGGTCACAGCGAGCACTGCAGGCAGGACCGACAGCCATGCTCGCCCTGGAGCCAGGACCAGCTAAATTTAGTTCCTGGTTCCACTCCAAAACACACAGATGGAGTAAGGGCCAGTTTTAATGTCAAATGTTATGCAAACCAAGCCATTGTATCCGCCAGTTAATAATTTACTTGAATCCCATCTTTCCCCGATACAAGGTGCTAGGGGCCGAGTGGTGACTGCGAAGAGACGAGGGTCCTCAGCATTGCAAAGCTCGGCGTATCTAAGCAACATAAGACCCTCTTTCTTTCATATGGTCCTGGAGAAATCCAGCTCTGAACCCTTGGAAGTTGTCCTGGAGCAAAGTAACTAGGAAGGACTCTTCCCTTGCAAGCACACAGAGCAACATTCAAGCTGCGAGGCAAATGAAAATATTTAAAAATGCTCTTTGATATAAAAAAGAATTAGGAATTCTTAGAGATTTTGAGAAAGTAACTGAAAATAAATTAGTGAACTAACACGTGGATTTGAAATCCAGTGGATTTGAAGACACTTGGTAGTACAGTGAAGAACTAAATACACTTTAAATAAAGAGTGATTTCCACTAACAAAACAACTTTAAAATTCTGGTCTGCTACTGTGCCTGAATAAGCATTTGATTTGTTGAATTTTTGCATGAATGGAAGGACAGTATGTGAAAAGTCCTTAGGGCCTAAATGCAAGAATTATTTTTCCTCCAAGAAAGAAGAGAATCCTCATCGAAGCATTTCTAATTTTTTTAAGTTGACCTGCAACTTTTTTTTCAACATTTTCAGGTGTGGATTAAATTACTTGCACATTTAAATGCTTTCTTGTGCATAGAAAAAGAAAGGTAACTCAATGTAGCTTCAACTGATGGGTGCAGAAGGATAGATAAAGGTGAATAAAACATTGATCAGATGAATAAAGGGAAAACAGATCATCCCTTTTTCCTGTGCTGCATGACATGGAAGCAACCTCCCTTTTAAAAATAACAGGCACATTTGGAGTGAGCCCAGGCACTGATTCCTGAGTCTTCTAAAGAGATTAGGGATGGATATTTGTCAGTCCCAATGTAAATGGAAAGATAGAAACTACTCCAAAAACTGCAGTAGCAAACTATGCTCTTCTGTATCAAAATCCAGTTTTAATTATTTGCAAATGCTACACCTCTGTGAATCACCTAAGCTTAATCCTTGAAGAAAAGGTTATTTTCTTATTTGTGACAATAGAAGACAAAGCAAAACTCTGCTGACTTATGCTCAGCCTCAGCAGATCTGAGTGGCTGATTCTGCCCAACAGATCAGGAGAGATGACACTGATGCCCAAAGAAGCAGCATTTCTGATACCTTCCCTGTAAGAAATGAAAGCAGAACAGCACTGGATCCACATGTGTGGAAAGGCAAAAAGGCAATTAACTGCATTTTCATTTGTGGGTATCTGCATGACTGGTTATCTTTACCAGTGGGACATTTCTCCTCTCCCTGTGAACCATGTTCAATGTGACTGAAATGTTCAGTTTCCAGGGACTGTGGCATCTCCCAGCCTGAGCATCTGAAAGTGGCCACCAACAGCCACCAAACCACTGGCTCCAATCTAGCACTGTCAAGGGTTCTAAATTTGTTCAGTAGGGCCAATCCCAGGGGCTTGTGGTATCAATGCTTCCTATGCTAATGGCCCTAGAAGAAGCCATTAGGCCTGTCTACCACAAAACTTCCAAAAGCTCACAACAAATGGACCTGACTCAGGCACTGCAAAGACTGCACTCTTGGCTCTGCATAGAAGTAAAAGACAACCAGTCCCAACAGGACAGTAAGAGAGAGTAAGACAGAAACAATATACATACACACAAAAAAAGCATTGTTAGATAAGAGAGTTTGCTTTGCAATCTTCTGCAATTAACAGATGCCTCCTACAACTGAGTGACTAACCAGATGAACCACAAGGATGCTGGCTAGACTGGGATGTGGCTTTCACAATAGTTCCCACCAGTTCTGTCTCATTTGACTCAAGAGATGACTAGCAGGAAAGCAGACCTCAAATCTTCCATGCATTTGGCTAAGACTCATTTTATAAGTCTGTTTTCAGGTGATTTTCTCTTATTCTCCCATATGGTTTTCACTTGCCTTAACTAACTCTTCTTTGTGCTGGAGCTTCAAGACTTATTCATGGTAGTTTAGAGGAGAAGAAAAAAGCCTGAGATGGTCACCCAGGAGTTCTGAACCCCTATCCACATCTATCTGTATATAAAACTGCCCTTAGGTTTCTATGAAACTGAAGTGCTTTAGAGGACGTTGCCGTATTATTTAGTTTTGGTTTTAAAAGGCAAGATGAGCTGCTCCTGTCATGGTATTACTTTAATTTTGTACATCTAATACTTCTGCACTGAGCCCAAGGGGATAGCCATTACAAGCTAATTTTAGGATGAATTTATGAAACATTATGGCGTAAGAAGTCTGCCTTCTGACTTTACCTGCTGTAAAGCGTATTCTCCACACCCAGTACTTTTGACCATCTCTGCTGGGCTCCACCAGCCATGGTCACTGGCAGGGCACAGGACTTTGCAGCAGGGGTGGTGCATGGGAGCTGTTTGCCTTCCCCAGAGGTGCAAAACAGGATTAAATGCCATCTACAGTAATCCTTGTACTTGCAGACACATGTCACAGGGGTTCAGTGAAGTGCTGCTCAGTGTTTCTGAAGTGCTGTCTGATCCTCATGATGATTTCTCTCTCAACTAACGTGAATTGGCACAACTTCTCTTTTTCTGTTTGCTAGTGCCACTTGAGAATCTGTCACACACCATTTATAAAACTGTTGTGAAAGATAGCATTTGACAGTGAATCTGAACTATAAATAGAGTTGGCTGCTTCTCTCCCCTGTGAGACAGATAGTATTACCAACAAAAAAACCCACCCCACATTCAGCTATCACGAGACAGGTTTAGAAATGACAGTTTCCCATGCACGCACACACACAGGCACAAATTTTTAGGTACCTTCGGGTCACAAGTCCAAGCCCTTCTCTGGAGGAACAAGGACTAAAACTTTTAAATTTTATTTTTAGTGAAAAATAAGGGGCTTTTTTCCCAGTAATGGAAGGATGCCATTAGCTGAATGCTCTATTGCCAAACCCCATCAAACTTGTCATAACATTTTCTGAAGTAGCAATATTGCTGCTACCTCGCTATTTTTTGGGGAGAGTAGTGAGTTGCTCAAAAAGAAAATCCAACTGTATTTGAAATCTACACTCTGAATATGCTTTGTGAACAGTCTACAGACTCCTTGGTGACCATGCTTTGATGGTCTGCTAACTGAAAAAGGAGATTGTGTTTTAGCCACCTTTTCTAGTGGACTGAAAGAACCTTGAAACCTACATTATCACAAACTAAAACTGAATGACAACCCAAACAGCCATCTGAGAAACCTGTATTAGGCATCCAATATTACAAATACAATTGTAAAATCCCTAGTCTTTTGACTATTTCCCAAACCATGATTTCACAAACAAACTTTCCACTGGGAAAACCAGTTGGATGATATTTCTGAATAGGCTGTAGTTATGCCTTGAGACATCACCCAGTTGAGTAAGGGTGCAAGAAAGATGCGCCTTTATGTAGCAACAGGAAAAAAATATGTTCTAATCTCCAGAGATCTCAGATTATCACGAGAGTCTTATCCTAGTTCAAATAACTGGACAGTTTTGAAACAGTGCATATACCATAGCACAAAAAGAGCACGTCCCAGTCGTGCCCTGTGAAGTGCAAGCTTTGGGTGCATTAATGAGTCAGGATGTGAAATGAGGAAGGATATGTTTTTTACTCCTGCAGCTCATCTTTGTGTACTGCAAATACTGCCCCTGAAACCCCAACTCCCTGGATTCTTGAGGATTGGGTCCATCCTCCCGTGCACCCACCAGCATCAGCTTTTTCCCTGGCAAACCCACTCATGGGTCCTGCTCACAGCAGAATGGGGAGGGATTCCCATGCCCACCAGAGCCCTGTTTCTTGCTGCTCTCCTCTGGCTTGCCTGCATGGCACAACAAAAATGCCATGTACCTGCACAATTAAGGACACAAGCAAAGATTCATGTCTACCTGGGACATAGGGTGGACTTCCCTTTCTATTAGAAAGGGAAGAAATCAGGTATAAGGCTGCTCTCACTAATCATAATAGACAGATTAGCTTCCTAAATATTCTAAGTGATCTTGACTGCAGCTCTCAAGGAGCAAATAAGAAATACTCATTTTGTAATCCAGCCTTATTATAGCTCCTTTAGACTCCTTATTTAGCCAGGAGGCTGAATCCCGCTAAGCTCTCCGTATGCAGAGAGATATCGGCAGTGTTCCAGCCCTTCTCTCATTTAATCCCATTGCATTTACTTTAGGAAGAGGGGAAAAAGGTGAATCCTACTGCTGTTTGTGTGCTCAGACCTAAAACTCCAGTAAGTCAGTATGGAAGTGAGAGGAGTTTTCCTCTCCCTGTATTCTGAGCGAGTAGGTATTTCCTAGTTTCACTCAAACTGCTTTGCTTAAACAATTAATTCCCTGTCTGGTAGCAGTTCAGCTTCCAAAAACCACTGCCTAAAACCACTGCAAAAATGTGTATAAATACATAAAAAATACTAAACATTTTTAGTATAGATCTGAAATAGTTTTAAATCCTGTTGTCAGTACTGTAGTCTGTATCTTTTGATTAATGAGAGCCATTCTCTCTCAAACTTGTGCCATAAATCTATAAGGCATGGCCTGCAGACTCCATCACAAATGACCCCTTTTTCCTAATATCTAAGCCTGAATACACAAGGGCAGTCCTGAAGTCCTCCACATGAAATTTAATTAGAGCAGACACATTCAAACCACTTATGCAGCAGGAACTCAGGAAAACTGAGATCCCCTATGAAACATCTGCAGGCAGGTTTCTCCTCCCTACAGCACATACCAGCAAACCTCTGTACTGCCTGCACCTTGGCACGCACAGACATGGGTGGGGGGCATGGTCCACGGTCACCCTGTTCAGCTGGAGCCTCCTGCCACCGTCATGATGATAAATCAACTCTCCTCCATGGCCAGAATCCATGAGCACAGGTAGATGCCTGCTCACACCAGCCAGGGCACCTCCTGACATCCCTGGGGTTTCTCCTGTGACATCAGGAATGATGGTACAAGGTGGAGATGGGGGAGTAGAAAGGGACAGAAGAGGCTGCCCATTTATGGGGGAAGGAATCTGTTCAAAAAAAGTCTGAACACATGCACAGACAGGTGTTTAGGAGCACAGGGCACAGGTTTTTTTCACAGCCCAAACAGCAGATTTTAATTGGCAACCTCACACTGACCTACTGCACCTTTCTGTGGGTCATCCTGCTTTGATTGCAAGGATTCAAGGAATAACAAGCTACAGAGATTGCTTGAGTCAACAAAAGTGCCTTCCCATTTGCTAGGATGGGGCTGTGAGGCCGACACACTGTTTGCTCATGGCTTTCTCACTCTCAACCCAGTAGCACAGCAGCCACAGACACCACCGTGCTGAGACTCAGAGATAGCTAAGGGGATAGCAGCCCTCTTTAGCCATGTCCAAAATGGCCTGCCCAAGTGCTCTTGTTTTTGAGAACTAGTTAATTCAGACATGCTTCCACACTTTGAAACACAGCATAAACCCTACAGCTGCAGCAACTCTGCTGTTACTTGTCGTTATACAGGTAAGATGCTGTGTCTGCAGTGCTGAGTCCTAGGCCATCACAATTGCTGCTGAACCAGCCTATATTTACAGAAAAATTAGCTCAGTCCAACTCAGCCATAGGTGCATGTAATCCCCGCTGGCCAACAAACCCAGCCTCCCAGCCTCTCTGGAAAGCTGGCTCTGAACAAGCATTTAGGAAGCTGGCAGTGCTCCTTATGTCACGCTCCTGGCCCAGGTCTTTTTTCCATCCTGCCCTTTTTATTCTCACATTGCCCTTGCAATGACCTGACGTGCTCCCTTTGTGCTTGAGTACTGAGCCAGTGGGACCTGCTCACTTGGCGCCACTAATTAAGTTAAACAACGGCATTTTTTTCAGCAGTTCTGTCCCAACACATTTAGTCGGGATTTTAAATTCTTTAGATTTCATTCAGTCCATGTGCACGATGGTGTCACAAGGCTCTCAGCCCGGCTCAGCTAGTCCCAGCCCTGGAAGAGCTCCAGCACCCTTGACACAGCGCATATAAGCTTGGCAGCAGGGGGGCAGGAGGGGATGGTCTGAACAAAACAAGTCACCCAAATTAGGAGTTACCATGACTCCCTGTTTCTTTTAACACACAGCTGCCATGGCCAAGATCCCTGCTGATGTCAGCCTAAACATGAGCCCTGACTGCTACAAACATCAGCTCCTACAGCAAAGGTGGCTGGTATCCTTATGATGCTAAAAAGCATCAGCTTGGAAGAAACTGGCGTCTAATTCCCCCATGGGTTAGTTATGAGTTAGTTCTGCAGTCAAGGGCAAAATACTGACTTAACTCTACCAGGTTCATGGGCAACCCTGAACAATGAAACAAGAAAGATGTCCATATGATGTTTTGTCCACTAAAGTGCCCTCCAGACTACATGGGGCACTTCTGATATATGAAGTTTTTCTGAGCTGCATCATGGTTCAGTCTGTACTGTACGCCTCATGCTTAAATATGCTTTAAAACAGGTCAAATAGTTGCCTCACAATTACCTGCATCTTTTAAGTTTCATATTAGCGTTTGTTTTTTCTCTCTTTGCTCCTCTTACCTGCTCCTGTCCCTTGAAGGAATACCAAAACACAGCTGATGGAAAATAAATAGAAAACATGGCACAAGAGTAAGTTCCAGGATAGGGAAAGAAAATGTGGGAGACAAGTCCAAAGAAAAAGATGTGGACAATGGAGGTGCTGCTTGAAATACAAGTGAGGAGCTTAAAACCAATGCAGAGGAAAGCAGGATGTTAAGAACAAGATTCAAGGCTGAGGAAAAAAATAGAGAAGCAGCTTGACAGCAGCACCTAGAATGAGCAGAAGGAAAGTGAAGGAAGGAGGGAAATGAAAAGATAGGAGCCATCAGTGGAAGATGGACTGCCAGGGCTTACTTTCTTACAGAAGTGTGAGCAGAAAGCCTAGCTACTAGCTAGGTTCTACTGAATTATTTTTGAAACCATGCATTGCCTTTTGAGCTCTGTAGATCTTCATGCAACAGGTGGAGGAGTCAAGAGCCCAGTAAGAAGTCTTCTGCTCTGCTAGAAAAAGACTAGAAAAATGTCTCTGCTACACAATCCACAGGATAGATATTTACATGCCCTGAGTGTTTTATCTGCTAAATCTTTTAGGCACACAAAGGGGTCTTTAATTTGTATTATTTAGCTGGAACTCAGTACAGTTGCCAGGATGTGTTCCTATCCAATCCTGCACCCATGACCATCTTGCTTTTCTACCAGGTTTGATAAAATGAAGCTGACTCGTTCTTTAGTTTTGCAATGTATGAATTCAACTCAAGAAGAGATTTTGGAATAAACAGCATTTAATTAAAAAGTGTGTTTTCTGGGAAATTTAGTAGGATCACCAGCAGAAGTAGAGATCTGAAAATACTAAAAAAAATATGAATTTTCAGGGAAGGATATTGCCAAGGTAACAAGCCAGTCAAAATGCAAAATTCTAAGGGAATTAGGCTGTAAGATGCAACAAAACACACTGCACCTGGCCAGCTCCTGGCAACACCAAATCTGATTTCTGAGCTGACTGCATTCTGACAGATCACTTCTAACAAACCCTACTACCCCTGCCTCCTACAGAAAAGGTAAGTGATGCTTGCATAAACATGCAAGTCCTTGAGGAGTACATATAAGCATCACCTGCAGGAAATAAAGGAGCTGGGACACCTACTGAGATAGGCTGTGAATTTTCTGCAATGGTATTTCCCAGGGTACATTAACAAGAAATACCAGTGATGTTTGTCCTTACTCCTGTGCTCCCTTCAGCACTCACTGCTGGCCCCCATGGGTCTTTGACCTTGGCCAGCATGCTCAGAGCAGAAGTCCTTAACAACAGAGACTGTCCAAGAGGAAAGAAAATTGCACCTCTGATCCAGAGGATGAGGAGACCCTGGACTCCTTCCCAGAACCAGATCCCTGCGGATATGAAGGGAGTACAAGAAGGCTCTTCAGAAAACCCTGTTCTGAATTCCCAGGATGCTAGATGACTGGGGAAGGAAGAAACATGTTTTTAAGTGTTTTCAAGATGAGCTGTGAGTTAAATTGGGTGGCTGACAAGAGCTCAAAGAGCAATAGCTGTTCTCCTTGCTGAGTCCGGACAGCATTTGCCCAGATGCCTAAGGAGGGCAATGAAAATTATGAATGCTGTAAAGCCCTGCTGCAAACACGGAAACCGACACCGTGAGGGCACGGCTAACACGGCAAGGGTCCAGCGGGAAGGGGACTCAGTACTGCCCCAGCTACAACCCAAATAAGGACAGCTGCTTCAACAAGCAGCTTCAGTGTATTTCTCAGGGGACCTTATCACGATACTGGAAAAAGTGCCTATTAAATACCAAATGGATCGCTCCAGGAATAGGGAAGAGGCAGTCCAGCCAAATCCTAAAGGAAAAACATGCAGTGTTCTCAGGGACAGAGCAGAATCACCCAAATTGCTCTTCAGTCACGTGCCATCAAGATGTTGAGGCGCAATAGGGCCTTGCAGATGAAGCAACGTTATAAGATGTGCAATGTGAGTGCAGACAAGGAAGGTATAAAATGCTCCATCCTGACCCTACATCCTACAGTCAAAAGTCTTGTACTTTGTAGAATAAAACAGAGCCAAACCTTCATAAGGAAAGAGGTTGGCAAATGAGTGAGTGAAGAGACACTATTTTGAAGGAGTCTGACCAGATGATGGAAGGCAAAGAGGTGCAGATAAACACTTCTGAGATCAACTTCAGGATTGTCAGCTGCCTGAGTCAATATGAACAGGAGAGAAGGACTCCTGAAGGATGATGCTTTTCCTTTATTCCTGGGAAATGACGTTAATGCCATGAGATTTAAGGACAGACACACTTAAGCCAAATGACCAAAGGATGAACTCATCAGCTTCTCCCAAACTCAAGTTGCAACTCAAAGGTGGTAGCAGCTCTGGGTAAAACTCCTGTCAGGGAACACTGCATACTAGAACTATGCTGGGAGATGTGAAGCTTATTAAATGAGTATTAAGAGATGAGCCATAGCCCATGCCCCCTCTTCTGCATGGGGCATGGAAACATGCCCAGGGCTCCTTGGAGGTAGATCCCTTTATTTTGGTGAGAGAATTGTGGCAGCTGGAGAAGCTGTATGTGCAGTTTATGAACTTAAATAGGACTTTAATATTAAGACTTTTTAGTGATACACTGCCTCACATAGTCCTAGACCCCTGGAAAACTCCAGGCAAAAGGTTCAGCAAGGGCAAGTCTATAAGGGATGCAGCAATCAAAATGAAGACATTCTTCACACACCTCTTTTCGTAGTGTGACAAGACATGAAATTCATCTAATTACAAAAATAATCTAAAATCTCTTATTTGTTGAAGGTTTCCAATTTTGCAGATAAAATAGACTGCCAGTTCTTCAAGGCTGAGACTGCCCTGTTTTCTTTTACAGTGGTTGTATGTTGGAGGAAGTCTCAAAGATTGCCAAAATTAACCCTAAATTAAACTAATTACTCAACAATTATTTAGCAGCATATAAAAAATATTTTACCCTCAATAAGAAAATAAACCATGGACTAAGCAGCCTAACCCCTGGAAAGCACCTGGAGCATCAATGTCACACACTTTGCAAAACACAGCCCTGATGATCATCTGCCTGAAGAAATGAACGCGCTTTCCAACCAGCCAGGCTGGCAAACTTTGCTCCAAGTATTTAAACCTTAAAATTGCTGAGATCTCATCCTCTTACCTGACATCATTACCTCCATGGGCAAAGGATCCAAAGCAGGCTGTTAAGATCTGGAGGAAGTGGAAAAGGAGATGGACCTGAGACGTGTCTTTCTCCTCCTTATCCTCTTCCACAGGATCAACGGGGGGCCGGTTGGGTTCTGCAAGTTCGGAGGCCAGCTTCATTTCCACCCCACCTTCCTCCGCCTCGATCTCTGCCTCAGCCACTGCATTGCAATAGCTGGAGTAGCTGTCATAGCGGACTCGCTTCTTGGAGTAGGAAACCGTGTCTCCCACTAACTTCTCACTGTCCTCTGGAGCTGATGCATCAGCTGCCTTAAAGGAGGAATGCACGGGCATGCCACAAATAGCAGCAGTGTAACAAGTATAACTGTTGTTGCGCCTTAACAGTTTGTAGTTGTTTTCTGGAGTGGGTCTCTCGTCATTGGCCCTGTCCAGGTGTATTTTGTGGAGCAAGTCTTTGTATAAACCTGAGTCCTTGTGCACAGTGTGATAGACGTGGCCATCGCTCCTCACGTGGCCATCAAAGCTGAAAGTGCCATTGGAAACAGGTGATTTCACTGAGGTGTGCGTCACCGAAAATGCCCTTCCTGGAAAGGCAGAGATTGAGAGTTTTTATTCATACAAAATGCAATACAAAAGCCCCCTCCCTCCAACTTAGCAAGACAATAATGTGGCCGCCACCTGAGAATGCAGGACAAAGATCAGTTTGAACTACATGCAGTGAATAAGCCAAGATTTAATTCACTACAAAACAAACTCTCTCATCTTCTGCGCAGAAAGAGCTTTGTTCCAGTGTTGTGTCTCCCCAGACATGCTGTATGACCTGCAGAAGTCACTTGGGATCAGCTATTTGCATGTGATACTTGATGGTTAAATCCCAGGTTCTTTGAAAAAAACAATTTCCACAAAATTCCTTTCTTGTAAAGCAAGCTCTACTTTTTCTGAGGATTTGTCTACACTGGAATAATTAGGATTTCTGAAACGTGGTTTACTGCTATTTCATACTGAACATGAGGTCACCTATGTGTAAGAGACATTTACATAGCTTTTAAAAATAATTTAAAAACCCCAGAAAGCAAAAAGCTCATGTACTGTTTCCTCAGCTATTGCAACGTTTTCTAACTCTTACTTCCATGAACATGATGATAATTATTCCCACTGCATCCATTTAATGCTAACATATGCTGTAGGACTCACATCAAAATGTATCACAGGCAATAGTTCTAAAGAAACTGCCTTTTCCATTTCCTGACTTCCTGGATTTCCACTGTACAACATCCACAATTGGGTTTACCTATTTTTAAACTGGAGGCACACACTGAAAGGGCTCCACATCATAACTTATTTGATTTTGTAAGAATCAGTGGAATATATTAGGCATTTATTAACCAAATTACAGGGTTGTGTAGATGTTAGCAAAGTGATATCAAAGTCAGCAGACCACTGATCCCACCAAGGGCAGAACAAAAAGAGCTTTATGCACACAAGTCTACTTCTTTAAATATATATTCAGAAAACAATGCGTGAAATTTCCCTAGTGGACACACTCCAAATGGTCATACATTTGTCAAATAAAGTCCAAATCTTTCCATCTCCTGTTGTAGTATGCTTATCATCTTTATGCTGAATTTAACCTTCATACATCAGCAATCTGCATTCTCTGTATTTTTCCACTGCTTGAAAGGATGGAAACACCATTAACGATACAAAGAAAAGCAAAGCAAAAAGGCAAGTACTTTTTTTTTCAGCTGTTTCTAAAATTGAAATACAGCCAAACAAAATGTAATTGATTTTCAGTCCTCTCTAGAAAATGTCACTTATAAATGAGCATCTTTCCAAACAAGTGCTGAACAGGGATTAGAGCTGGAAACCCCAAACACTAACTTACTATTTACAACAGGGACCTACTTGCGGTTCAGGAACTACACTGAAACAGGAAAAAGACAAACCCTCAGTGTTGTCTTAGTTTCTTACCATATGGTACACGTGGATGGTTTCCATTTGCAATAGTGTCTGATGCCCCAGCAGCTTCTGTTACTGATCCAGTAAGGGGAATTGTGCTCTCATCGGATGCTTTGGCACCAGGAAGCTCTTTAAAGACTGGTGTTTCTTCATCTTGAATTTTATCAAGACTTTCATCTGATATCCTTGACAGTGCAGCATCTTTCTTTAACCGGCCTAAGGAAATAACAGTACTGTAATTTTAAACTCAACCTATACCACTTGTACCTAACATTTCACTGTTTGCATCAACAGCATAGTTTAATGTGGATACAATAACATGGCTCTATTTCATACACGCATTCTTTATTTATTTCTAACACTTATCTTTACTAAGTTCATGTGAGAAAATTCTAGAGCATCTTTGTTTCTTCCTGCAAAATTTGCTAAAGTAGGTAACTGAAATAAAACACTGAGCTGTTCATCTGTTAATGAAGTATGAAACCTTTCTCTGCATTTTAAATGCTGTATTTGTTGAAAATAGTAAAGCAAATAAGCAAAAAACTCTAAAACTAAAAGCTGTGATCAGCTCAACTTATTGTAAAGTTAAAAAAGTCACTTAAAGATGATCATTCTGCCAGGTTTCTCCCCTTTAGCATTTCCTTAATAAAATATAAACCAGATTATATTCCAGGTTTTATTGTCCTAGTTCTGCTTAGACTCTAGAAGAAGTGAGCACTGCAATGGATTGCCTAACAAGGTTTTGAATTTCTACCACTACAGATTTTTAAGCAGATCACACAAATACATGAGGAATAGTTTAAGCACATCCTGCCTGTGGGTGGGGATTGGACTAGGTCCTCTCAAGGACTGAACTAAACCTCTCAAGAGCACTTCTACCTCTGAAATGTAATTTTCCATGATTTTACATCACTCACATTTCATCAAACAACTACTTACTTTCTATTTTTCTCTTCATCCAGGGACAAACAAAAATCCAGACTAGGACAGCAAATACTAAGGACACGCCAGCTGATATTAGAGCAATGGCCCACATTGGCAGTATCAGTCCCAGTACTGTGAAGACAAAGAAATAAAGCCCGAGCAAACCATAAATTAACACGACTTAGTTATCCCCGGCAGTGGAAGAGCAATCTGTTGCAGAAAAGCCAGTGTTCACAATGTATTCAAAACCGAGATGAATAAACTGATGACTTTCATCATGTCCATTACTGCAGTATTCAAAGGTCTAGGTGACGTGGAAACGTTTGCAGGTTTAGTCTTCCAAATTTCTGGTAGTCCACTGGGACCTTATTTCGAAATAAGCCAAGGGTAAAACCCTCACATCAGAACTGCTAAAACAAGCTTGCAGTGATTTTATACATTATTGCACATTTGGCCCATTAGGGGAAGTATTTACCTGACCTTTGCTCTGGTGAATAAGGCCTGATGCTTAGCTTAATCTAAGCCATTATTTGCTTATGATATTAGCTTAATGCAGCACTTGAGAGCTGAGATATCAGTGCTGCAGTGCACAACCACGTCAATAACTCCTGCTCCTGTAAGTACCCCCCCAAGAGAGCTCCTCGTGCTTGTTCAATGAAATGATACAACACTTAATGAAGAAAGAGCTTGGACTCTGATCTTTCAAACCCATATATAAATTGCCTATCTTGGAACCTATGTGATTTATTCCTATGTGACAGATTCCTTGGGAATAAATGTTCCCAGGACAGAGGCCTTGGAGAGCAAATATGTATTTCCTGAGTATCAAAAACAGAGTCCCACCTTTTTGTTCACACATTTTAGAGAAAAAGTGTTAAGCTGAAACAGAAGGGACATTAAGATTTTTATTTTATTTATTTTGCTTAATGAGTCACTGCAGAGTGCCTGACCTACTTCTGCAGCACAACTGATGAGGAAATATTGGTTATACAGCTGATTTACTGTTAAACATCTTGGATACATAGGCAATTAGACTTAAGAAATAGTTATGTTATCCTCAAATGGGAAATGTCTTTTTATTAATTTCAGAAATGCTATGCTATGGAATAGTCTACCAGCTGTATTTATTTAGTCCATCTACTGTGTTGGGTTTTACAGAAAACCAATTTCTATTCAAAAAAGGTCACTTTTTAAGCCAGTTTCCTTAATTTAGGGCCACGTTCAGGAATCTGTCTTCAGCTACCTGTTCATTCATGGCTCTGGAGCAATAATCTAAAGATAACACTTAATGACCAGAGTCTTCAACAAAGTATTTGAGATCACTGAGCATCTTTCTTCTGAACTCTTTTGCTACAACTCTTTTGCCTTTTTAAATGTGCACTGCTTACGTAAACTATAAAAATATAAATGTAGATAGGTAACCATAAAATGTGTGAATATAAACAAATATCAAATATATAAATTCAAATAATATAAAAATATGAATTCAAGTAAAAGCAAAAATATTAATAAACACATATAAGTGCACATGAAATAAACAAATTTACAAAAACATAAATAAAGTCCTTCAACTTCATTTCCTTCTACTGAGTTGCAATGATGACACAACATCAAAGAAAGAAGATACATTCAATGCAGAAATAGGCTTCAGAAACAGGCTTGGGGTTTCTTATCATTAAAGGGAAATTAAGAAAACTTAAATAAGAGTCTCCGTGCCAGACCAGCCAGAACAGTGACTCTGCTGATGTCAATGGAGCGACAGCACTACGCTGAGTGCAGACACCTTACCTGCTCTTAGGCCCTGCTCTGAACCTTCCCTCCTCAACACACGTGTCTAAAACACCTCTGAGAGCTCAACAAGTGCTCAGATTCACAAAGTCAAAGCTGGCAGCTCAGTAACTTCCCTTCCCTTAAAGAGGGATATTTTTTGTAGCTGGCCCTTCCCCGCTAACCAGAGTGATCAGGAGGGGGTCACAAAAACACATGCACAGGGGAATGATTTACTCTTGCCCTCATTAACTCCTGACATAGGAGATAACACTGGCAGAGCATCCTTATGCACTGCAGGAAACCTCCCTCCCATGTCTCCTCCCATGCATGGCTTACTCACCTGGCGCTCCTGTGTACATGATTGAAAACACGTTAATAGCTATGGTAGCAGCATAAAACACTGGGAGTGCGCGGAGGCCATTGGGCACAGGGTCTTCCTGCATAGAAATCATGAGAAAAAGGAAACATTAGTTGGATCTTGCACCAGATTAATGCCAGCATGAGCTACCATGAGGAAAACATGCTCTTGAGTCAGTGCTTCTGGGGAAGCTTGACACTGTTGAAGGGAACCAGGGAGACAGGTTGTACTTTCAGGTCAGCTGCTGAGCAACCTGGTGGCAAGTTTCTTTCCACAAGTGTGCCCTTACCTATTTTTGTCTCCAAAACGAGGAATCCCTCTCACTCAGCACAACTGAAGGGTGCCAGACAGGAGAAGGCTTTAATGCTCTGGGGCAAAGCTACAAGCATCAGCTCAATGCATCCATCTCAAAACCTTATTCCTAACCCCTCAGTTAGGACTGCAACAGCCTGGCACTTCCTACCAGCCAACAGAAATCTCTGAAACCATACGTGTCTGTCCGTATGGAACAGGTAACATACATAAGGCAGAGCTCAGCACGCTGCCGTGCCCGCTGCCCGCTGCAGCCTCGTGCCCTCGGCACTCACAAGGGAAGGCTCAGCTGACGGCGCAGCGGAAACGCAGCGTGAGCCACGGACAGAGCCTTTGTGAGGAGACTGCCCTGGCCTTTTGAGGGGCTCCGCGTGTTTGCAAAGAGCCTGGCGGAGCTGAGGGCTGGCTAATGTGGTTTAGTTTCTTGCTGCCATGAGCTATAAAAGGAGGCTGAGAAAAGGCTGCAGCCGCCCTTGTCCCGTGCCCCGGTCCCAAAGGCTGGTGCAGCACGGGCTGTATTTGCAGGGCCAGCTGCTATTCACAGACAGCCCCAACAAGGGCATGAAGTCCTCTAACAGGCCACATATTCACAAGCTAGAAGGCTGCCCTTTTCTTATGCGTGCACACAACACAAGCTGCTACCTGCTTACAGCAGAAGCTCTACAGATCTTACTACTTTGTGAATGGCACAGATGGCAGCAGGAATGCAATGTCCGTAACTTGAACTTTTCCTACCCCTTGAATGCTTAAATATGTGGCTTTAATACCAGAGTTCATGTGTTTTCATGACTAATTTCTTAAGTGGGTAAGTTTTGAATGCAATAGTGGAACCTTTCCTCATCCCTTATGCAACTTGAGTAATTTTTCATTCAAAGCTGAGTCTATCATCTGTTTTTATCACTGACATTTATTTAGATCAGAAATAAAGGATGATGAAGCTGAGGTTACAGGTGGTGCTATTTATAGCAAAAGAATTAATCCCTCATCTATTTAAGTTCCTTGTATAACTGCTAATATAGTGTCCCTTATTTTAGGTCATTGTCATGTGCTACACTTGCCCATTTTAGCAAGCTGAATGGTGTGGGAGAAATGGAAAAAGCAGATAATAGTGATCTGGTTTCCCGTTCACGCTGGGTGGCAAGCAAGTCATCTTTTGCACTGGAGATACGTGGACTGATGTTACCTCAGGTCACTAAAACCCACTGATTCACGTTTCTTGAGAATCTATGAAATATGCAGATGCCCATCTTCTAATGTCTGATGTGCTGGAAAACCAAAGCTTAAAATTTCACAACTATAAAACACCAATTAAGAGTACCTCCAAGAGAGGACTGTTCTGTTTATATAACAGAACAGCTATTGCAATGCTAAATCAATGCCAGCAAGCCTGTACTAATACAGAAGCAATCTCAATGTACCATCTTCTGACCAAATAGAACATACAATTTTAATTATCACATAGCACTTTCTAAGCCTCAAATACTTGTCATATTACTTACTTTGAGCTTTCAGAATGGCTGAAAGCAAGTACAGTTCAAATAGCTGCTAAAAAAATGATTGGTCTTCTGTCTGGAAAGCAAGTCATAAACTTTCAACTCCAGAAATGCCAGCACTCAAATGGGAAGGTGGAACACAACCTTCATAATATGCACTCATTATAATAGTGAAATTTCTTTACCTTGTTTAAAATGAAGAATCTAATCAGCACAAAGAGGACTCCAGACATCAAGCCAGATAACAGTGGGGAAATAAACCAAGAGGCAACTGCGTTGAAGAAAAGAAAGAATGAAACTTGAAATAAACATTCTTGCATAATAGTTAATTAAGTGGTTAACAAGCAATAAATTTAAAACAGTTCTTGTACAACCGGAATGAAAGCACTGTATGTTTACTTACAACTGGTGCAACTCAAGTGTCCACAGACAGGAACATTGAAGTAATGCTAGGCACTGTTAGAAACATCAACCAAAGCATTTCCTGATAATTTTGCAAGTTTAGCAATCAAATGCATCATAAAAGTTTCCTATAGTTTGAATCAGAGTAGACCAAGAAAACCCTGTAATTTCCTAATCACCACAACTACAAATGTTGCATGCAAGCAGAAAGCAACTTCATCTAGCAGGATGCCATGCTGCTTGCAGGGGAAAAGTCTCAATTTCCAAAATGCCATAGAAGCACCCACTATAATGTATAATGCATGCACATTTTTTGCAGGCCAGCACTGCAAGTGTTCAGGACTGATTTAACTGAAGTAGGTGGCAAAACTCCCACTAATTCCAATAAAATCGGATTATGGCAGCACTCTGGAAATCTTATCCAGAGTGATTTATTGCTTGCAGCATGGTTAACAAATTGATTTTGCTGTCACTGCAAACTCTCTTTTGCTTTTGACAGAATTCAAAAAAAACACATGCATTGCTACAGTTCCATTACCATGTCTTCAGCATTCAAAAGCCTTTTAGTACAGGCTTTAGGCTGCATCTTGGGTTACAAGGCTTCCAAAACAATAACAAAACACTCCATCACATCCCTGCTTGGATGTACTGATCTTGGCAATGGGAGGCTGTGAGTTAAACATGTGCTGTATGCCCAGCTTTTGCCTCCCTGAAACTGGTGGGTGGAGAAACATGACTGTGGGCATTCACATGATGGCATTCACATTGTTGAGAGCAAGAACGGGGTAGTAGGAGCTGCCACAAAAAGAATTAGAAGAGGAGGAATGTCACCTTGAAGCATGTCTCTGAGGGACAATGTGTCCTCAGCATACCTCTGGGAAAGTGCAACTTTTGTCTTACCCCTTTCTCCACTGGAGACACACTGCAGCCCTTAATGAACATGGTACCAGTGCATCTTCTGAATGATACAACTGGCATGGAAAATAAATTAACAAGGGAGTGCTATCAGCACAAAGCAGATTTATGGGAATGTCTTTTGCAGGAGGCACATGCTATTTCACACACTGTCACACATAAGAGGAGACAGCACTTACCAATCTTGACAAGCTGCATCCACTGAACACCCTGTGTGCCAATTGCCACGAGAGAAAATCCAATCGTAGCACCTACAATGCAATGGGTCCCTGATATCGGGAGTTTCAAGAACGATGCAATTAGCTGCCAAACAGCAGAACCTAGAAAAAGCCCAACCATATGGTATAAACAACAACAATAATGTAATGCACAAAATTCTTTTCCACATACCCACATTCTTTTAGAAGTGCTGCCTACACTCCATGCATAACAGATCTTCTAAAGAGAGTTTTGTTCCTGTTCTGTCTCTAAAAGCAGATAATGACAGTTTAGTAGCAGCTTTGAATGCTATTTCTTACTTATGACTGTTTATGACTAGCAGCTCTTTACACTTCACAACAGTTCTGCCTTTTTTTTTTTTTGAAGGCTTTCAGTATTTATAGCTTCTCTGATTAAATACACAAACTGGTCCCAGTCTGCATCAAACTTAGAAAACCTCATTCTTGAGAGCTGGAAGCCTCCAAGTGATCAGTGTGAGGAGGTATTCACCATTTCACTAGTGAACTACCCGTGCTCCTAAATTTGGATACCACCAGAGAAAGGCTCAAATTGTGGGGCAGAGAGTTTTAATGCCTCTTCCCAATGATGCACAGCCATTCAGAGTCCTCTATAGGAAAAATGGACTGAAGAGGGAATAATGACTCTTTCACTGCCTTCATTTGCAGCTCATTGTTGGAGTGGAGAAATTCAAAACTGCAGAAAGGGCTTGTCTTAGCCATGGAGTAGCCAAAGATACCCTTGGCATAAGGAAATAACTAAGAGATGGCAATTAATGGTCATAAAGTAAATGCAGTGTCTAGTGTCCCAATACCAGAATGGATGCTGGCCAGGAGTGCAGGGAACTAAAGACAGTACCCCAAGCATCACTTTCAGTAGTTAGACCAGACCACAATTCCCCACCAAGCCCTTGAGCATGCAGCTCCACTTTGCCAGGACCCAAGTTCCCTGCTCCTCTTGCAGTGGCACTAACCTCAGGACACCAAAATAACTCTGACAGTGACACAAGTTTTCTGTGCACCTCACCCAATATTAAAGAATTCATAGAAAGATCTCTTCTTCATCTTAAGACTTCATGGCCTTAAGACTAAATCTTCATGTGTTAAGAGGCTTTAATGGCAGCAATCAGACTGCCATGAGAATTCTGAATTTTCTGGCTCCTGCCAGCTCTCTTAACAGAAGGGCAGCAGACAGAGGTGATAAAGTAAGGTCACTGAAAATAGGCTGTTAGCCAAAATCTCAGCCTCCATCCTCAATTCCAACAGGAGAAGCTGATTTAAGGATCTTGAAACAGAGACATGAGCAAATGATGAGTTGCTGGTATCATATGGAGCTACATTTGGAAGTCAACCAGTTTGTAAAACTGATCTGTCCTAGGGTACTATCCCAAAACAACTGTTACTTCTCTTGCTAGTGGAAATTCTAGATCAATCAAGGAACACCTGCTCTTTAATTTTTTGGCTTCTTTTCCCCTGTACTAAAATAAAAATAAGTACACTTTGAAACCTTTGACACAAACTTAGAGACCAGCAAGTGGAAGTGAGGTGAAAGAGAAGTCAGATGGTTACATCTGCAAAGAGCAAAACAAACAGATAGGCCAGCCGTGGATATGTAATTACAAAATACTCAGGCTGAAAAACAGGGAAAATGCAACCAAGCCACAGCTGCACTGCAAATGTGTAGTGAGAGCTGGGGCTTTTTGTTGGTGGGGAAATAGAGGGAGTATAGAACTATTTCTTATTTAATCAGTTTTTAGAATCATAGAATCAAAGAATGGTTTGGGTTGGAAGGGACCTTAAGGATCATCTAGTTCCACCCCGCCCTGCCATGGAGAGGGACATTTTCCACCAGACCAGGCTGCTCAACTGAAAACAAACAGGAGAGCAAGGGGAAAAATGGGTGGTCTGAGAAGGACAATGCATGATCTAAAGAAGTTTAAGGAAGCATATGAAGAAAGAGAAGAAAATACAAATCAAGCCAGAGCAGGACTTTGGTGTTTGCAGTGCCTTAACTACCTACACCAAAGCTTTAACTCCTCTTTAACATAAAATACATGTTTCCAGTTTTTACCTTTGCAAAACTAACCTAGGAAGCAGGAGGCTCACCAGACCTGTCACAGAGTCCCAAATTCAAACTCTTCATGCCTGCTGACACCATGGCTGCATGCCCCTTTCTCTAATATCACCTAAAGACACAGGGCTGGCTGCAGACTGCCCTGACCAAGTGTCATCAGCACCAGCTTTGGGCTCAGGGTGCGTTTCATGCTCCTCTGCTGCTGAAGGCACCGCATCCATTCTCCCGAGGCTCCAGTGCTGTGTGCCAGCCATAAGCCTCCATCAAATACCACATCACCTGCAAGACTAGATTAATACTTTGCTTTGCTAATCCTGGCTGGGATGTCCTCTCTGTTGGTGGCATCTCCTCAGTCACACCAGCTGCTGACCTCTGCTCACACCAGGACCACTAGAACAACACTCAGGCAAATCCTGACAATAACCTGACAGTCAGTTAATGCTAGGGAAGTATTACAATTTACTCCCAAGAGCAACAGTCCCTAACTGATTTGCCTAATAAACAACATTTTAATATGCTATGAAGTATTACAAAAGGCTACATTTTAAAATTTTAATCCCATTGCTCTCTGCATGCTTCTCTCTTAGGAGGGAAGGTTGCCCTGAAAATGACCATCTGCTGTTTGCTGCAAGCATCAAAGGATCTTCCACCAACATCTGGAAAGAGGATACAGTGACTTTTGGTCTCTCCCAGACTGTTGACTCATTTAAGCCTCATTGAAATTCAGAAGCTAAATCCTTTCAAAAAACCATGATCATGAGGCATGAGAGAACAGGGTGGGGGAAAATGCAGAGGAAAAACAGAAAGAGGAAAAGAAAACATCCAAGAAGGCTCAGAGAAAACACAGAAAAAATACCATACATCCAGAGAAAAGCTGGAAATGGATCTGGGGGGGGAAAAGAATTGAAATCTGCATTTTGTAACTTGTGACTAATTCTGAGATTTAAAATGTGGAATTTCTTCTTAATGCCCTTACTGGAGGAAGGGAATGCAACTGGTCATGAAGTTCACACAGGCTTATGTAAATACGCATGCAAATAAGTTGTTTTCTTAGAGCTTCTGGCCAGTTGCCTCTGCAGGGGGTATCTGAGACTTAAAACTTTGGCCTGCCAGGATCAGGATGCCAGAAATAGATACAGAAAAGGACCCTTCCGTCAATGGGAATCATGAATATCAAGAATGTGCAGGTCACTTGCATTTCAGAGGTGAGATATATCAGTAAGCAGAAGGCTAAATGATGCAAGTGGAACCCTGAGATGAGCTCAGCTGGTCAGAGCATGTGCTAATAATGCCAAGGTTGTGGGTTCAATCCCCATACAGGCCATTCACTTAAGAGTTGGACTCAATGATCCTTGTGGGTCCCTTCCAACTCAGAATATTCTGTGATTCTGTAATAAAAAATCACCCTACAGCTTGAGGGGAAGACCAGAAACCATAAACCTTGCAAGATACAAGGAAAGAGGAACTGATGGAGGGGTGCCCAAGAGCACTTGATGTAGTCTAAGGTGTCAATCTCACACAGGGACAGCCTAGGGAAGTGGCTGCAGTCCCAGCAGTGATTTCTATTCCCCTTGAGCAAGGAAAGGTGGCCAACCTTCAGGACATTCAGGAGCAGCCAAAGAACTATGGGACATAACTTGCCGTACTCGAGCACACAAAGCCACCTCTGACAACTCCAGAAATTGTCACTCAATGTCCCTTTTAATCCATTAAAATAAAAACTAATATTAAAAAAGCACTACATTTTCCCTTTCCCCAAAGAAACAGGAAAATAACCACGTGCAGTAGAACTCTGCACAGATTCACCTATGTCATGTGCAGGTCATCCCTAAAAACTGCAAGGAGGTTAGAGGGGGTAGGGGGAAATAATATTTAGATCAGGTTTAAGTAGGTTTAAAGAATTAAAATTTTAAGTGGAACATCCCTTTTAAATAGAAGATGCTGTGATACTTGTATAAATCACGCCACCCTGTCATGGGATGCCACAAACCTGCCAGACTGAGGAAGTGGTGGTGGGATGGCAGGGCTGGCCCCTTGCCTGGGCTGCCTCTCCCACAGTGAAAGGGTTTCCTTCCTGCTGCCTCCTGCCCTTTAAAAGCAGGTTTGCTCCTTGATGGAGCTCTCTAAAAGCTCACAAAGCCTCTTGCATATAAACAAAGAGTAAATACCGTGGCTTACTGTTACTTACCTCAGAATATGCTACTTGTTCTAAACAGAGATTTAATTAACCAGCACCAAAAGTAGGGGAGCAGACTCTAAAGTAGCTGACCTGCTGTCGGTTTGGGTCAGAAAAATCAGAGATCTTAAATGTGTGATTATTTATCTTTACTGCTCCCTTAGTTTTGCCATGGGCAAGGGTGAAGTGTATGACTAATTGCAATCACTCAGCTAGACAGTCAGTTTAAGCAAACGTGTCTGGATTTTTTATAATTTTTTTCAAAACACTCCCTTCTCATACACAGTCCCTGCAAGCTGCTGTTTCTGCAGAATCTTCTGTACAGACACAAATGCTATGCTTTCCTATTTTCCCTTTACCATAACAAAAATCTCCAAAATACTTTTTTCAGTATCCTATACATACATAGGATCCATTGTGTAAAACATTTCTTTTTGTCTATTAGTTAAATGGATGAACCATTGAAAAATGTAAGTTATTAAAAGCATTTAAAAAACGTAGGAGATTTAAATAGGAGTACAGGCCCCTGCATTCACATAAAACCAGATAAGTGGGTCCAGAAGATGGGTAGACTTAATTAACAATGTTCACAGTAAACAGGATGACAAATAAACAACAAACGTTACTCGGAATAGGAAAGTGTTACTTACCAACCATTGCACTCACTTCTCCTGCCATCAGCAGTGGGACAGACTCGTTGTACAGGTTAACATCAATGATACCTTTCCGAATTGTTTCTCCTACTTTTGCTCCCAGTAATACTGAGCCAGTGGTTTCAAAAACTGAAGCCAAAATGCAAGCCTGGCGTAAAGTAACAACACCAGAGCCCACAGCCGTGCCGAAAGAATTTGCAACATCATTTGCACCAACCGAAAAAGCTAAAATAAAAGCAATGATAAACCCCACAATGACCATCCACAGGTACTCATCCATTGCCATCTTTTCCCAAACCGTAGATTAGCTTCCCCTTTGCAAATAGTTAATAGTCAAGGCTGGAGGGCACCGCAACGGATTTGGAAAGCAGATTTCTTGTAAACAATGAGTTCTCTCTGGAAAGTGCTGGGTAGTGTTAGAATGTGAAGAAACTGCTAACTGCTGATTTTCAAACTACTATAAATACTGTTCATTTGGCTGCCTTCGGTCAGCAGTGAAACGCATTCCATATTTTGCTCCCAAATCAGTACAACTGCGAGGTTCTGTCCTGCAATAGAGAAGGAAAAAAAAAAGAAAAAGAAAATTAAAAGAAAGGAATACTCAGCAGAGCCCATAACAATGCGTGTTTTCATAAGTAAACAGATGATTTAAACCCACTAATGGGGTCCTACCTCAGCATGTGACTGCTTTAATCATAAAGCAATTCAGAAAAGATTCAAATTAGGTCACCTCTGAAGTAATATGTTTCTTGCAATATCACTGACCAAGAAAATCTTCTGAGCAATTTAAAAGGATTTAGAAAGTTTGGGAGTTCTGTTTGTGTTGAATTTACGGAGCAGAGCAATAAGCCCTCTTTCTAGCAGGAGGATTCTTTTTGGCTTTTTGCACACAGTGAATATAAGACATGTAGGGTGTATAGACCATACCATGCGGCCTGATTCCAGCTGATATATAGCACCTAGCTCCACTGATCTCAGCAGAGCTCTCAACATTTTATTATCGGCTGCAGACACAGATGTACTCCTTTGAAAAATGATTTTATATATATGTCTGTCTAGGAAACACCACTGAAAATACTCTGAAGAGCATTAATATTCATCTGTTGCTGTTGTTGCATCCCATGCAATAAGAACACCATTTCATTACAGCTTTTCAGTCACTGAATCAGCATGATAATTTCAATATTTCCATGTATCCCTACTGGTTTAGAGAAGTCTATAAAAAAAGTGTAACTAAAACACTGAGCTCTCTGCTCTTTCCTACAGATAGTTATTGATTACTAACAGTTATTATATTCAAACCATTGTCATAGATATTTTTTAGTATTTCTTTCGATAGCTTCAGTTTTATGACTGTGTTTTGAATTACATCCTTATTAGTCTAACCTGATAAAAGCGAGCTCTTTCAAACCAAAAACCTCACAGAGAGAAAGGGAGTTTAAAAAATAAAACTCTCACCATCCAAAAGACTGTTAAATAGGGCGATAAGGCCCACAGTGATATCAAGATGATCAAAAGGTAGAAGCAAATTTTCCCAAACCACCTGCCTTTTCTCCAAGGGCTACTTCTCTTCTGTTTGCAGCCGTCACAAAGACATCCAGTGGCAAGGGGTTAAATGAACATTTAGCAGCAAATATGCACCAGCCAACTCCATATGTTTTAAGAAGCACTTCTAGAGACCAGGGAATATCAGATTTAAAGCCCTGAGCCCACCTCCTGCTCACTCTTAGTTTCCCCACAAGTCGCTTCATTTTTATGCAATATTCCCACATGTAGAGTTTCAAGATCACATTTAATTTCTTTCAATGACCCAAATGCAATATAGGTCCTGCAGTAGCAAGGAGGAAGGGGCCCCTGAAACAATGGCAAAATTAAAAATTAAAAGAGATTTTGCATATTCCTGAGATGCTGGATCCTTAAGAACAGCCAACAGGAAAATACCACATCTATACGTAAGTGATTCCTAAAAAGCTCTTAAACTGATGTCAAGGATTGATGCTTTCTCTACATATATATATATTCAGCAGAAAAGATGTCCCTCTTCCTATCTCCAGGCTCCAAACTGGCTGAACAACTGTTACTCCAGTCTTTTCCAGACATGGAGCAGACATAAATCCTTGAATGCCTTACACTCTAAAATAACATTTCAGAAGGTCTTAACAGCTAAAAACATTTGTATAAGGATTTTTATACTATGAGATAACATGAGAAAACAAAGCACCAAAGTATGTTTGCTGCTTGAAGACTTGTTGCCTTTTTATAATTCATGAGCACTCAGCCCATTGAGTGGAAAAGGACTTGACAGAGACAGAAAAGGCTAAAGATATTTCGAAGAAACAAAAATAGTTAGCACTTTTTTTCCTGCAAAATAAGACAAATTCCCACTAAATGCATTCATTAAAAAAATTCAGTTATGTATATCAGATTTTTGCTAAGAGATGAAGTGCTGGACTAAGGTCCTTCCTTGATCCTGGAGATTAATGATTAAATTCTTCATCCTGCGTGGATTTACACAGTACCTTTGCCAAGTTAGCCTTGGTGCCCCTGTTTCTTCTCCTGAAAATGGGCAAAGCAGACTGAGATCCATGCATGCATCCACAGATTCTGTGATTATATGAGACCCGTTTCCTTTGGACAAGCAAGATGAAAGCACACCCATATTCCCAACAGAGGTCTGTCTTTCCTCCACTTATCAACCAACCTACCAATTTACTGTGGTGACCCAATTTCTGGGATAAGGGGGATTGTGACATTCCTCCACCACAACAGAGTTCATGGGACAGTGTTTGCCAAATCTGGCTCCTCCAGTCACAGCAAGTTCCTGCTGCTTCCAAAATAAAACGCTAAGTCACAAGGTTGCCTTTATTAGCTTCCCTGGGAAAGGGTGGGGAGAAATCTTCCAGACGGTCCCAAAGAAATTAAGACTTCAAGTGTGTGTATATACACTCCTAAAACACCTCGTGAAGGCCGAAGAGTTTCCAAAGGCCTGTCAGCAGGGCTTTTGGCAAATGCCTCAGAGAGGCAGCTACATGAACTCCCTTCTTGTGAAATGGGATATATGGCCTCAGGAGAAAAAGATGTCTTAAGTAAGAAGTTACCCCTCCAGCCTTTTTATGCAAGGTGATGGTTCAAAATAGAGCTTCCTCCAAAACTTGTGAGGCTCAGCTTGATGTCCATTGCACTGGCACAAGAGATAGAGCACAGCAAGAGACAAGCCTTGTCTTTAAGAAGATGAAAATCAAAATGAAAATAGGAAGAAACACATGTTTAAAAATTAACATGTAGGCTGCCTTTGAATGGCTAGGTGTTACTACTTTCAAACTTTAAAAATGGTAAGAGATTTTAAATGCTTACGAAGAAAGAAACAGAAAGAAAAAAAAGGCACATCTCTTCTGAGAAAGTTTTCAGAAATGCAAAATATCCCGCAAAGTAGGCCAGTGACTAAATACAGACTAAATCTTGTACCATGCTTCTTTCTAGAGCCCAAAATACATCTGGCATGCTCAGACATGCTGAGCTATGCCCCTCATCACCTAATCTAAACGAAGAGCCTGTGGTATTTCATGTTGTTACTGTGATGAAAAAGAAACTGGGATGGAAAATACGCCATGCAGTAGGGAACGGCAGATTATCTGCTCTGTGTGTGACACCTGGAAGTCACTCGCCTCTTTCTCTCCTGTGCTCATTTATATTTCATCAGTGTGCCTCTATGCAGCGCAAATGCAATTCAGCCCTGCCTGAAGGAGGATAGGAAACCCTGCCATTTACCTGTGGGACCAATACCACCTCTGCAGACAGGTGCACTACAGTACTGAAGCAGACTCTGGGTGAAAAGTTCATTTTCTTATTTAGGCTTTGGATCACTCGTCCTGAACCAGCCCAGCCTGTTGTGCGGTGGCCATGATGCAAATTCACACTTGGGCATTAGCAGGGCAGAGGAACTGTGTTAGGACTGGGGAGCTGCAGGAGCTGAAGCTGGAGTGTGCATCTCTGATGGCTATTAGAGTGAAGGGAAATGCAAAGGAAGATGACACTTCAAGTTGTAAGAAGCTAATTATGCATTAAGGCAAGAATTTTAGTTAACAGAGTTTTCTTATGATCCATAATCAGCGTACTGTACTTGGGAGGTCTGAGTTGAAGATTTTTAAGTGGACTTAGAAACTTACAGGACTTGCATCTCAGTGAGAAAAATCTGATTTTTGGAAATGCTAAGCACGTCCCTCTGCCTCGCTGGCAGATGATGCAGACACCACCCTTGGACTGTATTTTGTTGCTAAATAAACAGCTTGTTATAACTCTGTCAACACAGAATGCTATTTCTTCCCTTAGGGAGAGATGAAGAAAAAACCTAGGTAACGAAGCACCTTGATTCATGCACAATGACAAGTGATTCCTCAGGAAAAAGTTGGGATCTCATGGTAATCACAAGATCATTTTAGGACATGTTTATATATGGACATTTACTAAGACAGCTCTTCTGGAAACTATTCATGAACACTTCTAAGCCTAGACACATTTTTAGCAAAAAGAAAGTAATACTAAATTTGAAAACCAAAGATGACAGGGGTTTTTTGATTTTTTTTTGGGGGGGAGGAGGTTCACTGAACAAATTGCTGCTAAAGAGAGCGCAGAAGTATCTAACAGCAGGGATGAATGGATAAATAAAAGCCCTGGACTAAGTTCAAAGTCTTGGGAAGCAATCAGAGTGCATTACCCACCAGCAATCCATCTGTATGACATAAAGGAAACAAACAGAGATCCCATAAATGTCTTTTAATCTCTTCTTCTCAGAAAATTGGGGAAGAAAACTACTGCACTTGCGAAACATTGAAAGGTATGTGGCTCATACCATATATAAATCATGCTGTATGCAGCTCTTCTACTCTCAGATGTTGCACCATGCTGCAGCTGAAAATCTTCTGCTCTGGACGGGACAGAGATTCCACGAGGTCCTAATTGTAACTGATTTGTTGTTGCCCAAGTATGAGGAAGAATCAAAAGACAGCAGCTAGTGTAGCATTTCTCAAGATAACCCCTACAACTACTCCACTTTGCATTACGGCAAGGTAGACAAGGGAGGATAATTTCTTTTCCCCTGCCGTGTTGAAAACAGCAGGCATTTCATGATTGACAGTGGCACTGAATTTGTACCGACAGGCAGGTTCACTTCCAGTTACCAGAGGCTGAAAAGTCTGTCTAAAATGCTTACCAGCCAGCAGCTTCTAGGAGTTTGGTCCATACCTCTCTAATTTCAGTACGTTGTTCTTTATGTAACACCGATCTGTCAGGCTGTATATAAACTCAGACCAGATCTAGCATTCCAGTCTATTGGTACTAAACACAACACTGCACAGAAACCAAGCGTGATTTATAACCAAATCTACTAACATCGTCCGTAGCAATAGTCCTTACCACTTCCAGTTTGTGTTCGGGCCACAAGGCTCACTAATCATTTACTTTAAATTACCAATGCCATATTGATGATATGAAAGGTAGTATTAATTCAAGTGGTTCAAGACTAAGAACATCCCTATATGGCTCTAAATTACATGCACAGGACTTGTCACAAGGCCAAGCATTATGCAAGTTTAATGCTTCAGTACACAAAAAGCATTCTCAACTTACTATAAAAGAAATCAATTACCACATCTGCAGAAGCAGGTTTTGCATCAATCAATTCCTATTTTAACATATTCACAATGTATTTAAGCATACTTCATGCTACTACTTGATATGGAAACAAGACTGAAGTTGATAGCTTTCCAAGGATTCACATCCAGTTTAACATAGCAGAGAGGGATTGTCACTGTCAGCTCCCAAAACTTCCAGAGGATGCTTTCTTTTCTTAGTCCCTATCAACCTTTGTTCCCACCACTGAAAGGTCAAAAATGCATATAAAATATTTACTATGAGATTTTGTTGCTGAAAACATTCACTAAAAAGACAGACAGCAGCCACTTTAAATAGCAATTCCACAAAGAAGTAAAACAGGTAAAGTATCAACAAGTTCTTGTGCATTTGCAGATAAATATCTTTTTCTCTGACTAAAGGACAATTTGATACTTCAGAGACTGAACAAAGTCTTTCTAACAAGTTGATAGTTTTTAAAATTCAACACTACAGATTTTCAAGATCCATTCAAAGAAAATAAATGTTCACAGTTATAGAAAACATGTTTAAAAAGAAAACCATGCAGAGAAGTCTTTAAAACTCACCCGGTATTTAAAAGTTGTTTAAAAAGAAAAAGGAGCTAAGTTCTTCCAGCAACCTTCCCTCCTGATTGTAAATACAGGTTGAAGTCTAAAATAGACATCCTATCATTCAGCACAGTCACATCTGAACATGCAAATTTCCAGAGGGTAGAAAGAGGGCTATAACTTACACCAGGCAGTCCGGGGATAAAATTCACTCCGGCACAGGAGAGCACACAAGACAACACCGAGAAGCATCAATGTGAGTCCAGGGTCTTATTCAGTAGGTGAAAATCTGCCTCCTCTTAAGCAAAGAATTCTGCTGGGGGTGGGCACTGATAAAACACAACACTGCGTCACAACTGCACTAGTGAGACAAACCAATCCAATGAAGCTCGTATTAAAAGCAACAAAACGTTCTTTTTTTTTTTTTCTCCCCCCCAAGCATAGGCATAGACATGAAAGGAAATCTCATTTTTGAACATCAGCTGAGCATTCTAGTGAGATCAGGTATTCTCCGAGGAGTCCAGATCTTCTATTAGCTGTTAAAATGCACTTTTAATTCAAGCACATGTGAGGGTAGGATACAAATGTCCAATTTGGGAATGATGCATGTCTGCTACTTTAGCCATGTCAGTAGAGGTCTCACAGGCTATGCAGACTGCAGAAAGTTAAAGATGTGCACGAGTTTTGACTGGATCAGTGCCTAAGCAAGCAACTTCACTTTCAACAGTACAGCCTAAATTACCCAGTCCAGATTCCTTCAACCGCTTTCCTTTAAGTGGGAAACATTTTTGCATGTAAGTCAAGGCAAAACTAATGCTTGCTTAAAACCACCCAGCTTAGCTTTATATAAAATATTTGCTTTAAGAAAATACAATGCAGCTAAGGTATCATATTCAGCAAAAAAGGAACATAAGTCAAAACTGCATTGTCTCTGTTAAAAATCTGACAAAAATTTATTTGGACACATTTCTGTTTTATAAATAAATGATGTTTTAAATTAACTGCTAAGTTTTATTCCATTCTGAATAACTCAAAGCCATGGAATGATATTCCAACATAATAAAATAAAATCTGTAAATTTTCTGCAACCTGATCATTTGAGAAAAACCAAATCATCCATTGAGACTTGTAAACACAGACTTGGAAACATAGTCCTTCCCTCATCTATTTTCCTCATCTATTTTTTCAAGTTTGAATAAAAGATATTTCTTAACAAGAAGTCAAAAGTTTTTTGACTTAGTTAAAATCAGATGTACATCTGCAGGGATAACTTGGTAAAATTGAAAAGTGGTTTACATTCCTTAAGAAAACTCACATGGATTGGTAAGCCTACATTACCTTCTAAAAAGAATTAGGGCAAAACTCCAGCTAGAAATCTGCAATGCAGAAATTACATTAAAATCCCCACAAAAAAAAAATTATAAGTATCAGGCCATGATTATATTTAAGAAATGCTCACTCTTTATTTAAGGCTGATACCAAACTACTATTAAATAAAGTTTCCTACTTTTGGGAAAAACTACATCTCAAATCTGGTTGCAATGTTTTGCCCTTTACTTCTGTCCTAGCCAGCAAACAGGCTTCCTAGTTTTAGAAAAGTGAGGGGATGATATACTTTCACACTGGCTTTCCCTTATGGACAAAAGCAACATATTTTAACAAGAACATTAATCTTTTCCTGCAGATCTAAACATATCTCAATACCTTTTTTTACTTCTTTATTTTTTAACAAGTAGCATCAATCAATTCAAGTGAGAGCAATTGTAATTGTAAAACATTAAGTCAGTCTGTATTTATAGATCTGGATTCCAAGATCTTTTAAGGAAGTGAATAAAACACAAAAACTTTTTTGAGCACTTATTTAACTTTATAAAGTAAAATAAAAAAAATTTGCAAAGTATTATTTCATGTTCTCATTATATCTGACAAGTTGTTGATGTCTGCCTCAAAACCCGAATGGCCCAAGGAAGTGCTAAATCCATCCTAGTTCTCCTTAAAGGACCATTCACCAAGCTTAGAGTAACCTCCACCAGCATGCAGATGCAGGTATAAAGAGAAGGACATGTTATTTGAGAGGTATCTGTATCGATTGCAAACCCCAGAGGCTGCCACCCTGAGCTGTGGGAATCATCTCAGACCCAGAACTACAAACTGGAACCATCTGAGTGCCGCTTCCCATGAGCCAGCCTGGCCACAACAGTGGTTTCTTGTTGACCTAAGCTCCAGAGCTCGGTCTACACGCAAAGCAAAGGATATAATAAACAGCATAGAGAAAAGGAAATATCTTCAAAGTTCTTGTTCTGCTATATCAGCATTGTGGACTTCAGGCATGGGAAAATTCAAGCCAAGATAGGTTGACCATTAAGAAGAGTTATAATTTGGGATACCACTAAAGAAGCAAGCAAAGGAAAATTTATAAGACCACAAAATAAATTGTGAGGATTGGTTTTTGGCAATGGCAGCACCAGTTTGGTTCCCATCAAATCAAATATGTGTAGAAATGACAAATCTTACATATTACAGTCTCAATCAGATAAAATTTGGTCTTAATTGTAATTTATTCTGGTAAATCCACAATTGATAGATCTGTGTTTGATTCAACAAACCTGTGTTAGGCAGACATGTTCTGGCTTAAATAATTTAATAGGACATGCCTTTTTAAATAATTAATTTTGAACATCCTCTGTTTTGAATTTCTGCAACAGCCATTTTCTGAAAGATACCCAAGTTCTCATTTCCCAGTGACCACTAAAACAAAATTAATTTGCCATTTGATGTAACTCTTATATTGAATACAGCTGGCCTGTTTTGCCACTTAGGTCGGAAGGCTACATATTTAAGTGATTGCAAGTATTTTAAAGTACATACATTTTAAGTAGAAAATAATGGGGGATAAGTACAATTTTCTAAAATAAAAATCTGTGAGTTTGAATCTGAATACCTGTAAACTGCAGTTGGTCAAAAACAGAAATAGAATAAGAACATCCAAAAGGTGCAGAATGTTGTTCCAGTTACATTGTGCCAGCTTAAATAAGGTTACTGACCAGCCATAGGAGCTTTTGGGCTTTCATATGCCTGCTGGTACTCTAAAACTGGGAATCATAAGCAGTTGGAAGTAGAGACTCTGACCCTGTCATGGAAGCCTTACTTCCCCTCAATCTACAAATAAAGAAAATGAATGAGGAGGAATGAAAATGTGTAGCAGATGGCTGCACACGTATTACATAGTATCTCTGAGAAATCCAGCTCTTGCAATACCCTCTTCTTTCTGGTATTGAAGGCCCCTGTGACCATCTCCACCACGGGGGACTTGGAGTAGGACACCACATGCTGATTATTACCTGGAAATCAGCCCTGAGGTCCTTGAGGCTAACAGAGATTTAATACAGCTCTACCAAACACAGCAGTTCTTGTGGGTGCTTTGGTAACTCCACTACACCCAATGAATGCCAACAAAACTATGAGCATCTACTCTACAGAGAACTGCAAAAACAGTTCCAGTTGTAAAGAGCCTGCTCCAACCAATAAAAGTACATTTGCTTCTGCATATTGCGTAGCAAGCTCCCACTTCTATCAGATTAATCTCCAAAAGAGATGCATCTATGTTTCACTGCAAAAAAACCATCTCAGCGGCTCTCTGGAAAGTTTAATGTGGTAGACATAAAAATTAAAAAGTCATCTAACATTCGGGCATGGAGCAACTCCTCTGCTCTGAGAAATCAAGCCACTTAGATGGGCTTTCTTGATGGCTCTGAACTCTACTACCCCGTCATCCATGCTTATTTTTTCCAGCAAGCCTGCAGGCTCTCAAAGACAACACCCCATCCCAACTAGGGAACTTCGACTGCCAATGGTCGAGGTGAATTAGCTGTGCTTGCACAGGCATGCAGGGAGAGCTGCCATGTTACAGCATGTGACTGTTTGAGATCACATTTGTCGGTTGAGTGAGAGAGCCCTGGGAAAATGAAAGGGAGGAACCCGCAACTGGAATTGCTGGAGGCCAAGGCTGGCACAGAGGATGACACAGGCTCCGGGTGTTGTGTGGCCCGAGAGAGCCATGCTGACTCCAACCCCTGCCACAGAACAAGCCCATGTCAAGCCAGAAAGAGTCTGAAGGCAACAAACCAATTCTGAAGGAGCAAGGTTTTGGTGATTCAAGAACTGCCTTAGTTAATTCAGGGAACTAGACTTGTATCACCTGTGACTCCAGCTGATTGACTGGAGATTGAGCGTACCTATGACCATACTAAGCCCAAGGAAAGGAGTGAATTGCTGCTCTGAGCCACCCTGGATTTAATCCATCACTTCCCTTCCCCAGCCCAATACCCGAAGAAAGCAGCAGCATGGGCACAGTATTCTAAAAGCCCTGGCTACTGCTGACAACTCAAGAAGCATTATCCTAAAATATTAATGGACCTGTACTGACTTTACACAGAACATAAAGACTGCCCATGAAACACTCCTGTGGCAATCGAAATATATGCGTTTTGCAAATTCAGAGGCTTATGCAGAAATGCGCTTGGTAAAAAGCCAGTGGGGTTGCCAAAAGTCAACAATGCAAATTTTTCAGATAAAGGAAACCTGACACCTCCAGCCCCAGACTGTCTGCCATTTCCATTTCAGTTTGGGTTTCATAGAATAACCACTGTGGAGCCTTCTGTTTGAGCCAGAAGAGATGGCTGGAGCTCCCCTGGGTCCAGCAACCTCCCTCTCTTCAAACAGAGCTGCAGTGAGTGAGTAGCTATCAACATGCCAAACCACACTGGCTGGCTCTCACTGACAACCTTTGAAACTGGTGTGGCCAGCAGGACAGAAGACCAAGCACTGCTGAAACGACCTAGCTGAATATCAAAAGGCAAAAAGGGCAAGGGGTATAGCCAGAGAGGAGGGACGATGACACTCAGGTGTCGATCAGGAGTATGGGAGTAAGTGGAAACAGATGAGGCCAAAACACTGCAGCTATGGAAATTCAGCCCTTTTTTTTCCCTATGAGCATTGCAGTAATAAAGATATAAAGGGGGAAACAGCAATGAAAGCTGTGACCTTGGCTTCATTTCACAGGAATAGGAGCCAAACATTACACCAAGAGGCTGGTGACCATGCCTAATGCTGCCTGGAGACCAGGCAAAGAATGGCATCTGTCACCTAATAGACCTGTTTCCCCCATGAAGTCCATTAGCTGCCGATCTCTGTTCTTTTGAGTCCGTGTAATAGTCCACATCTATCTCCCAGAGGCTTTGCTGCTAGAGACACAAGGAGCATGATAGTGAAGCAAAAACCTTGAGTTCCACCTACAAGGCAGCATTAATGTGCTGGGTGCTTCACTGAAAGCTGATGATACTACTGAAGCAAACAAGTAGCCAACAGACTTGTCACGTTGGCTTGGAACTAAATCACTGTCAATGCAACATGCCAAAGAATGTCCTATAGTTGGGTACTTGGCCTAGTGAACACATGCAAGAGGACTTACTAAAGGTGTGTGGTCTTATGAAGCAGGTCAAGAAAAGTTAGGTTTTAACTCTCATGGAGAGATGGCTCTGTGTTTTATCTGGGCTTTTCCTAGCCAGGGAGCAAATCCAGTGGTCTGATGCCAGAGTCCAGCTGGGAGAACAGAGTCTTCCTAAAGGTACAGGCAAGATAACAGGACACATGGACTGATGAGAATATTCATCTGCAGAAACATCTTGAACAGCTAGAACTCCTCTGCTTGACACAGAGGCTGCAGAAAAGAGCAAGTTCTTAAGGCAGCAGAACATATTTGAGCACATGGCACCAGCAAACAGCAGTGGTGGCTAGTGTGCCTCATTCTCTGAAAAGTGTGTTTGTAGCTAAGCGCTGATGATGACAGTGACTCATCACAGCAGCTCAAGGGCTGCCCAGAGGAGAAAAGATAGAATGGATGCTGTTGCGAGGCCAGGAATAGCAAAGGGATTCCATGAGGAACCCTCCCCTCTTCCCTGCTTTATGGTGTGAGAATCCGAGCTAGTCATGCCAGGCTCCTGCTGTGCCCACCGTGGCTTCAGCTGGGACATCTCTAGACCTACGCATTTCCTTTGCAGAAAATGGCCAACCCAACAATGGGAACGGCACAGCACCGACACAGACATCTCCACTCCACACAAGCACTGAGAGAAGGGCCGCACCACTCCAAAGAAGGGTGCAAATTCCAGAAGTATGAAAAAAAAACTCAAGTAAAAACAGAGGAAATAAACTGAAAAAAAAATTAAGTCTACAGCAGCCATGAATGAAAACTACACCTCACGAAGAGAGCCCTCTGGAATATGGAAGCACCTGAACAGGACTAAGGTCTGTCATGCTGATAAGGAAAATTTACTCACTGTTATCCATAAAACAAATGAGCAAGTGGATCATCATGTAAATAAAGAACACTGAATACTCAGGGAAAAAAGTATATAAAATATTTTTTCTTGTAAAGAAGTAATCAAGGAATCTATAATTAATAAAAAACTGTTGTTTCTGGTCACCAAGACCTTCAGAAGTCATAAAAGTAATTTTCCCTTCCATCTCTTCTACACATAAATTAAAAACGGGAAAATTAATTATGCCATTTCTTCAACTATCATTCAGCTACTCAGCCTTGAATTAAGCAGATATTTAATTAAATCAAATTAATAAAATTATGTGAGGAAAACAATTGCTCTGAAACAGTGGAATACATTACTCCCAAAATGGGTTTAATATTTCAATCAACACTGTCTCCAAGCATTTAATCATTTCTCTTCCACAATTTGATTTTTTCTTTAAAATTTCAGCAGACATGAACACCTTTTAATCTCTTAATTTAGTATAAAGAACTAAACAGATTACAATAAATTTGGGCTATAACAGAAGTTTGTTTCTTTCAAGTCTGAAGTACTACAGTTTTAAAAGAAAAATAATCCTTTCCAATTTTAAAAAGTTCTCAGCGAAGCAAAAAGTATTTTCCATTCTCTAAAGTAATCCAGAAAAGGGACCACATTGTTCACTAATGTGGGATACGCTGGAACATTAACTTAATGTGAAATTCAGGGGTGCAGAAGACCATTCTGTATCTAATTTAAACACAATCATCAGTTACTGACAAATCTATTTAAAATATGAAAAAAATTACTGGCTACTCTAATCCTGGTATTCTGCTTTGAGATTCTCTAGGGTTTATTCAGAAAGCAGAGTCATTGCACAAACTCGGAGGCAGTTCTCTGTCAAGAAAGTCTTCCACGAGAGCATGCAAAACCCCACAGAGTGTGCTTCATAGGCAAACACCATGGAAGGAAGTAATGCTGCAAGAAACACTAAGTGAGTGTAGAGGCAGAGGTAACACGAAGAAAACAGAAATGGGCAGATTTACTTGTTCCAGTCAACAACAGTAGCTAAAGTTTATTGATTTCAGTTTCAGCAGCTAAAAATCCATAAAAACATTTTTATATGATACAGACAATACTATCCCATATTCAATATATTGATTTCTATTGAAGTAATAATATAGGCTAGGATTTTCTCACAGTCATTGCACTTTACTTATCAATTAGTAATTAAAGCTTATTTTAAAATAACACTATGTGCAAATAGGTTTTGTATCCCATTGTGATTTAGCTGTTCAATTATATGGAAATACCCAAGTAAAAAGACTGAAAAAATGTAACTGTTAGCTACAAAAATAGCTGGACACATTCTCAGCCACTGTCTCTCAATTGTTCCCTTTATATCCACTGTAAAATTATTTCCAACACACTAATAACATCTATTCGGAAGAAACTAAAATTATATGATTTCAATCTATTTTCATTAGAAAAACAGTCCTTTAAGAACTGCTTTTACTCCTCCATTTAATTATATGCTATTAAAGGCCAAATATTCAGTCAGTATACAAAAATAACCATAGCCTTTTATTAAGGATAAAACACCAGATAGAAGTTTGTAAGAAAAATAAAGATGTTCTTTGCCTCTATGAGCAATACTACAGGAAAATATGTATAATTTTAAAATTTTAAATTGCTACAATTAAGTCTGTACACAGCATTAAGTTGTTGGACTGCATGGAGAGTATGTCCTTGGAGATACTTCACATAACAGCCAAGATGTTTAAAAAATTGCCTCTCCAAGAAAACTCTTCTCGAACTCAATATTGAGTAATCTGCACTTAAAACCCCACAGCCCTGACAAGAAATCTTATCTGTGTAGAACATTTTTGTGACCAACAGTCAAATAAAAAAGACTGAACTGATTAGTATTTGATTCTGACATCTGTCTAAGGACATCATAAAAATACATTATAAGGCTAATTAGAGGGTTAGCACTACCTTGTTTTTCCTTTTACCTACGCATCTGTCACACCTTTTAGGCAAAGGCTGTTTACCAAATGCAAGAAAAACCCCTGACTTCCTATTTTGTCATGCTCATGGTCTGATCTTTTCCATATTCAATGAATGTTTCTACAAAAAAACCCCAAAATTGATTTCAAGTACAAAACAGCAGCTATCTAATCCACAAATAAAAACTACAGTGATGTTCTGCTGTTCCTAAAACAAGCTTGAAGCCATGATTATATTAAAGACACAGATGTGAGGGGATTTTTCAACTTCCAAACAGACATGCAAACAAGGTATTACAATCCAGGGGCGCAGGCAAATGCATAAGCACGAAAACTACATGACGTTTGTGCAGCGTCCTCTCAAATCCTGCAATCCCTTCTAGAAAGTCTGGGTCTACATCTCCCTCTTCTTTACTCATGTTCTTCTTGCATGGCTTGGTCTCAGAAACTTTCCATGCCTGTAACGGACACTTGAGCCAACTTCTTAAATGTATGATTTCTTCATCTCCACTCATCATCCACTTCTGTTTCTGAGAAGCTCCTCATCATGACACCTGTATCTCAAGAAGCAAAACAGGAAACATCACAGGGATGAAGCAATGAAAGATGAATAATAATATGCCTCTGTGTCTTTAATAAAATCCCAACTTCCATTCAAGTTCCTTTTAGGAAATCAGAGTTCCTTTCACAAGTGCAAAGTTTACAAACCTAGTTTGGCAAAACATTGCATGCAAGAATTGGGGTAACCAATGGAATCTTTCAATCTGCACCTCCGATTCTGACATGATGGGCAGGAGAAATCCTGCATCAGCCAGCCTTGCATACTGTGGAAAATGTTACTCTTGCCAAGCTTGCAGAACCAGCATGCGGCAGCCAGCTCAACTAAAAGAAACTGCTGACCCATCTGCTGACTTACCCACTACTGAAAACAATGCCGGTTATCTTTATCCAGGACCCAATTGTCCAAGTAAGTAGAGCTCTAGCCCACAACTGAGATGAAAAACAAACATGGAAGTAAGCCTCTCCTCCACTTTTCCCACTGTTCTTTAGTCTGCACGACTTCCACGGTGCATTTGCCTTTCTACACACTTATCAGGTACCAGAGGAGATGCTCTCTTGGCATTACAGCAGCTTACCTACAAGGTGACAAAGGCCTAAGGTATTTTCAACATGGCCCAAAATCTGGGGTTGGGGTGGAGAGCACTTGCCTACCTGTTTCTGCCACCCAAAACCTGTGATCAAGAGGGCCCGAAGCCAACAGCAGCGCTGTTTAGAATCTAGCAACAAAAAGGCAGAGGGATGACTCATCCCCACAATGGAGACAGCCATCTTGCATCCAAACAAGCAGCCCAAACCATTTGCCTGCCTTACAATTTGGCCTGAATGCTGAATGAGGGGGTGCGGGAGAAGTTATTCCTGCAGCCTTTAGGGCAGATAAGCAGGCACCAAAACCATTCTGCCAGCCAGCTCTCTGTGCAACAGAAGCATGAAAGCAATTTTATCTCTCCTTTTTAGGGTTAAGGCCATCTTTAACTAAACATTAGCATCAAAATCCCTTCATACCAGAAGCAGAGCAGACCTTACATCTTATCAACCACCATCTAAACTTCTCAGAATTCCACCTCCCATCTAAAATCCTTCTTTCTTCTGCAAAAGCACTTGACAACAGCATGCTCCATAGACATGAATCAGAAAGACAGTGAATCAGAAAAACAGTGTAGTCCTTCACCAACTCCTCCCTGTGAAACAACGGGTCATTTTGGCTCTCTTACACTGGAAACGAGGGACAGCTGTGGGGACAGAGTCCCATCAGAGCACAAAATGTCTTGGCTTTGGCTTTTGCACATTGCAACCGAGAAGATAACTGAGCCTTGGACAGTCCAAGCAAGAAACCCTCTGACAGAGCTCTGGGTATTGCAGAAACAATAAGCTTTTAAGTAATTGGACAGAAATGTATTTGCTGTGCTGGTATTACATGTCAAAGAAAAACACATATTCCCTCAATTCTGAACTCTTGAATAAGTCCTTACCCTCAAAAGTGCTTAGAAGGCAAATAGTCCTGAAAGTTTGTGCCTCAGTGATCATTGAGACACGCTACTGCCTACTCAGGAAAGGTAACAATCACAGATTTCAAGAGTTTACAAATTTTCAAGAGCACAAAAGCTGAGGCAGCCACGCTGCTGTCAGGACATCCAGAACGTGTCCATATGCCATCCAATAATTTTATACCACACAGTGATTCTTAATCTTTTATCATGATGATAACTGTACGCAAGAAACAGAAACCATAATTTTACTGTTGCATAGTCATCTTAACTCCATACTCTCTCAGAGCAGCAGAAATTAACTGAAGATAAGTAACTCAATTTATTATTGACATCCTCACTCATTAATCAGATGTCTACAGTCAGCATACACACCATATAGATTACAAGACATCCAGTCTGCTCATGTTGCATGCAGAAAGAGAACTGCAGAAAAAGATTAATAATTGTCAAAAAGATCTGATGCTGGCTGCCACCTGAAGCAACCAAGGAATTTTCAGTTTTCTTTTGAAGAGACAATTTACTGTCAGGCTGGTACTTCTAACTTTGATCTTCCTAGCAGCCAACACCAGCAGAAACTCAGTAACAGGAGCTCTGAAGCTTTGTAGCTCAGTAACAAAACACAGAAACCTCCCAGAATGTTAACTCAATTACAGTATTTTGGCAAGGAAGCCTTCCTCTTATACCTTGGGGAAGTCTTAAGAGATTAAACAGTGCATGTTTTAAAGGCACACATGCCTCAATTATTTGGCATAACATGCATCTAATTGCATTGAGAGAAAAAATATTCTACAGCAACTTGCTTTCAAGACTGAAATTGTTCCGTGTTTCTCAAAGAAACACTGCTTATATAACCACAGTGATTGTCCCATGCACAGAAGTGTAAATTTTAAGGTGAATTTCAACCTAATCTCATGCAAAAGGACAGAGATTTCACAGGTGCTCAATTCCTACAACAGAGCTGCAAAATAAATAACCAGGGCAGCCTCTCAGCAACATGTCTGGTTCACAAACATCACGGAGACAGCATGTCTTGGCTAAATATACCCAAGAACTACATGGCAGAAAGAAGCTGCTCAGGAATCGTGCTGTTGGAAAAATCAGGGAAAGAAAGATAGAAAGAAAGAGAAAGAAAAGGAAGAAAGGAGGGAAGGAAGGAGAGAGAGAGAGAGAGAGAAGGAAAAGAAGGAAAAGAAAGGAAAGAAGGAGAGAAGGAGAGACATGGAAGGTACCACAGTGCCACCGAAAGTGAGAATGCTACAGGAAAGTCTCATCTTCATTAGTGCAGCTACTCACAGAGCTACTTTTAAATATATGGAGTAGCACAGCAATGCCCTATGTGCCCATTATATCTTCCATCTCTAAGTGAGCTGCTGCTATGTCAGCAGGCACTTCTCGGGATTCATTAGAGGCTCTTGGACAACAGTTGTCCTGTTTCACCAATGAGAAACTGGAAAAGTAGACATACAATGCAGCACAGGTGGCCTCAGAAAATCAAAAAAAAATAAATGCTTCTCAAACCGTTTCAACAAGATCCTACCCAGGCAGGGTAAGCTAAGCACTGCCACGACAGGTCAGATTGCTGGTCCATCTGTTTAAGAATCTTGCCTCCTGTGATTAGGACCAGATGCTTAGAAGGTAGAACAGCTCAGGTAGTGAACAATGATGTAATTCACCCAAAAGAGAAATTCCTTCCTGACCTCATCAATTAACATGAAGTTTTATATGCTTAATTTATTTTTAATCCTATTTACTGCAACTCTGGAGATTGTCATTATATATATAAATTCCCGGTCTGCTTGGAATCCAACTAAACTTTTGCCCTTGGTAATATTGTGTGGTGTAATTATGCCCAGTTTCAAATGTACTGATTTTCAATTTCTTTTAAATATCCCTCTGTTCTTGCACTATGGGAACTAGCACAGCTATTAACCACTGCTGTTCCCCTTCCAAGAGCTCCAGCCTGGCTTGCACCATAAACGTCCATGCTATACTGTGCTCTGCTACAAAGCAGGAGCATAATGGGAGGGCCTTTAAGACAACAATTGATCAACTTTATCAAATACCTAGCAACATCTCTTTAAGCTGAGTTTCTGGGATCTGCAGGAAAATTGGCAGTTCGACCAGGATTTCAGCAGACCCTGCCCTATTCTAGATCTTGCAAGCTCACTTTTCTCATGTTTTCCACTCCAGAGACACCACCTTTATAAGCAAATTGTTTTGCCCTGTGTTGTGCTCTTTGAACCCCACCCAAGATTCTGATAAATTTGGTTACAAAAGAACAGAGAAGAATACCATGCTGGACTTTTCCAGGTCCGTATAGGAACCTCTTTCTCTCTCATCATCATACCTGAATAAAGAACAGGGTACAACCACACAACAGCAATTCCATTTGGCTCTTGGCTGATGTTCTGTGGGCTGCAGGTTCCCCTGTGCAATACCTTTAGCTTATGTTGCTACTTTTTTTCCTTATGGATGAGCTCATGACATATTCATCATGATTATTATGCCAAGTATTTACTAAAGCTCCAGTGTGATTAATCACTGCTGTTTCTGCTCATATCCATTCTGCAAGATGCACCAATATAAAGCCACACCTTCATTCAACAAAAGTTTGGTGACCAAAAAAAAAAAAATTATATATATATGCAAGCAGCAGAGAAGAAAGGGAGACTCTTAAAGCAAACTTGAAGTTCTGGATCCTCTCATCTCCCAAAAACACAGATCCTGCTTTCAGTCTCTACTCGGGCTGCATTTTCTTCTCCCAGTCTCTGGAGCTCAAACTTTGGACCCCAGGCCACAGGTTCCTAATCCTTTAGCCTTCCTAATCCTAGGTCTTGAGGAGGGAAAGAGAGAAAGGCTGGTATCTCATGGGAAGATGACCCCCCCGCCAAGGAGATGACAGAATTTTAACAGCATCTGTGAGAAATACCACGCAGCCATCACTGTTTTACTACAAATTATGAGCTTGGAACTGGTGAATTATGGCAAAATAATACTTCTTTGCCTCAGCCAAAACGAAAATCACACAATTTCATCCCTCTTTAGAATGAGCTTCAGGCAAGCAAGAGGTTAAGAGAAAATGCCTGTTTCAGCTTATGGTCCATAAACAAATGGAGCTCTTTAATGACCAAAGTAGCACAAACAGAACTGGTAACAGCCACCACTTTGTCAACAATTACCTCATTAAGTTATACAAACACATGCAACATTTTTCTCTACTTGAGTATCATACACTGATTAGTCAATAAAATGACAGGTCTCATAATGGCAGTTAAATTGTCCCATTGCATACTTTTCAAGGACCTCTCCGTGCTTTTTAATAGTGAAAGCCTCCTTAGAAACTGTTTCAGAGCAACGATCTTGACACTTTCTTTCTAAGAGGCCATAAACGCTTTCCTGTTCCTGTCTCACGTGTAAAGACAAAACACTAAGCTGGGTACTTGTACAATGCTCTTAGGCAATGCTCAAACAGTGATCCAAGCCACAAGTTTCAGAGCACTGCCATACCAGCATCTCTGGGACCTCTGATCAGCCATCAAGTGGTTTGCCTTTGGCATTTCAGAATGTGCTGAGGTTGGAAGAGAAGGCAGTAATGATACAGAACAATTCTCCCATCAGCAGTGGCAAAAGTAATCTTGGAGGCATGGAGTGCACCACTCTCAGGCTGTTAGTGACTGTGAAGTCAAAAACATGTGATATTTTCTGTTTGTCACACACAGAAATAGAGTTTGTGTAAGAAAATTTTTTTAACAGACTCAACTAAAATATTTTTGGTTGCTAGAATTCTCAATCTGTTGTGATAAAATTAACTTTAAATAAATGTGCAATAAAAGCAGTACATACTTTGCCTAACAAAAAAAAAAATCTCCTGGCCACTAACAGATCATGTGAACTCAGTTACTTAGTTGAGCTAAAAACATCAATTATTCCAAGTCTTATCTGACTGTAGATTTGGACAAGTTTAACAATGGCACTGCCACATATCAAAACGCATGACCAGCCACAGCCCTTTACCAAAGCAAGGAAAAGTTCCTGCAAACAATGGTTGCTCCCATTTAACAAAACAGTCAGGAAGAAAATAGCTAAGATTGAAAAACCTGCACCTCTGCCTCTATCCTGCAGATCTTCCCTCTGAAAAGAAAAAGCAAGTCTTCCTCTTTTGTCATCCACCCTTCCTTCCATATTACAGCATTAAGAAATGGGTTGCCTTCAACCAGCACTCCCTAATGTCCACCACCAAAGCTACAGATGATAGTCTTTTTTTTTCCTCCTGCAAGCTTTACATCAATCAGTTAAAGGATTCTCCCAGTTATGCTTTGTTTTTATGACTAGCGTCATAGAATTTGGATCTCTATTGCTTATCAGAATGTACACCATGACCGAAGCAACAGCAAAATAGTTATTCAAGCATACGTAGTACTCTATGCTGGGTAAAGTTCACAGCAGCTGTTTGAGCCCCAGAAAGACATCTGAGAGAAGCACCATAAATAACGACATCACATGGAGTCTCCCATTGCACAACCCACATACATCTTTCCTGCTCAGGAATTTATGCCTCACACCCTTCACTGTCAGTCAAGAGCATGTTACAAACTATGCTTCCAAGATGACCCAGAGGATACTTTGGAAAGTAATACAACACTCCTGTTGGACAAGTCTTTTCAAAATACTCCTTCTATTCCATTAAGAAAAAGACAAATGTTTCTATAATCTTACAAAAACCATGGTCTTTCTCAAGAGCAAGCTATAGACCCAGGAGTGTCTTTTATACATCATGAATGTACAAAACCAGTTCCAGCAAGTCTGACAGCCTGGCAGAAACTGAAGGGGACTACTTCTTCACAGACTCAGGATCCAAACTCTCCTTCAGATGTAAAGTACCTTGGACTCCAATTTCAATAAATCCCAGATTTGAGCAGGCCCTTTTTAGGATTAATTCATTTTACTGCTAGATTAAAATTAAAACAAATTCTCCCAAAAAATCTCATTCCTGGGCCTCTGCAAGGAGAGAATCACTTTTCAAAGCAGCTGTATCTGAGAGAGAAGATATATAGTTATTTTATAAAAATGAGATTTTTTTTTCCTTTTTCTGGAGTTCTGCCACAAATTGCCTTCGAGGGCTTGGTTCAGAAATTCCAAATTCAGTTTATTGTTTCTCTTATTGAGATCTAACTCCTTTTAGCAATTTTGTTAATCTTGGAGTTTGAAGTTATTTTTATTAAAGTAACGCCCAGAGCTTAGATATTCTGCAAAAATATCAAGAATTATTTTCATTACAGTAACACCCAAAGCTTAAGACATTCCTTGCAAAAATGAGGCAAAACACCTTCATTCTTAAAAAGGTTCTTCGTCTTTTCAATGCAAACACAGATTTCACAGACACAACTGAGCACTGAGAAGCTTCATCAGCCACTTTTTATCAGAAAATTGGGAAAAAAGTTAGGAAGCCTTTTGCTCTTCACACAACATGTTGGTTTTTTCATCCTCCTTTCTTGCCTTCTGTTATGGAACAAGTAGCAGTGATTTCCACTCCCTGATGTCAGATTTCTCATGAGACATTTGTGCTGGCTTTGGGGTGTTCTGCCAGCAGTCAGTACCTCTGGTCACACTCAGTATCTCTCCCTTAGCCAGCAGGGAGTCCCACCAAGCCAGGCAATGCCATTCTCTGATTGAGTTTGTTAGGCCACAAAGAACTGGTTTGTAGCCCTTAACTCTTATGCCACAACAGAAATGGGGCTGCAAAGTAAAGGATCTTACCTCCATTCTCGGGGGTCTGAGGCACTGAAACCTTCTGTTCTTCAGTGGCAGCTCTGTCTCAAAGGACAAGATGAAGGAAGTGCTGCCTTTTTGTTCGAGTGACTACATTAATAAACACCACCCAGGTTCCTTACCATGACTAAAACACAGTTTAAGTGTTTGGAGGGGAAACGGAACACCTTTTGATCACTACTTCCGATTTGGAGCATAAGCAACCAAGACTGAAGACTCCACTTTGTCAGCAAGACTCCTCGAAACACTGTTGCTCTTTAGGCATAGCAGGCCAAAGACATCATGGATTTAATTACGTGTTTTCTAATGAGGTGCTGCTTCCCCATTGAAGAAGGCACGTAATGACAATTTTCAATCTCTTTAATGTAGAAATTAGGGCGGGGACAAAATCTTTTCAATTCCTCCGAAGGAGATGTTAAGTTGCAACATACCCACCTTTCCCTCTGCAGCGTGTATAATTTCAGCTTGCTCAACAGCAGCGGCACTCCTGAGTTCAGGAGGACTTTAAAAGGAGCGATTATGCTCACGGAAATAAGCTAGCATGAATAAACTGCCCAGGCAACAGGAAGACATTCCAGAACCCTGTGCTGTCACCAGGCTTTTGGCCAATGCTGCTTAATCATATATGCAAAACATAAATTACGGAAAGACTCCCCACAGGTTAAAATATTCTCAATTAATAATTCTGCATTGCACTGAAGAAGCTTCCCTGCAAACTATCCTCAGACAAAAGTACTGGGATCTTCTCCCCATTTTCAGAGCCTCTACTGACATCAGCAGTACAAGTCGTACAGCAAAGCCTTCCTCTGTGGGTCTTCTCAGTGGACCAGGTAATTTCAGAAGGGAAGTTTGAGTGCAAGTTTAGGACCACTCAAGCATCACGCTGCTGAGATTCCTAACTCTAATAGCTGGGTATAAGGCACCGTGGCAGCTGCTGCAGGCTACTTTCTCATCTGGGCTTGGCTGGCACATACCAGTTCATACTATCCAGGCATGTAACACTGGACTGAAACTCAAAATGCTCGTGGCATGGAGGAAGGTATTTTCACTACAAGGCCCAAGGAGTTTACAACATCTTCAGCTTTAAACACAGACACACTCATAGCTTAAATATTTAAGACCCTCTTGAGCCTTGTCACAGAATTTATACAGCTCTATCTGAAAAGCTTTGATCTTCTGTGCAGCACTGAGTAAAAGCCCTAGCCAGCTACATTTTGTTATGAGGAGAGAGATGACTTTTTCACCACTTAACAGAAGATTATAGTTTTCACGTAAGATTACAGAGTCATGGTTGTAACTCCATCTGAAGACTGCATTTACAAAGACCTGACTGTTCAGCAGCTCACATGGAGAGAACAGAGAGGTCAGATTCTCAAATACATCTGTTATAAGTGAGAACAACTTGTTAACACTTTTTTGCAGTACCTTATAGCTGTAAAGTTTTAACTGCTTAGAAAGCCTTTCCATTAAACGTGCACATCATAATAGCTTTTTAAACAGGATTGGGTAAGCTAGAAAGACTTCCCCCTGTACAGCATTCTCAAAAATAAACACAACTGAAGATAACTTTGCCACAATTTTTTTAAAGGTCACAAACTTTCCCCATCCAAGACATCTAATAATTCTGTATGAACAAAGTTCCATGAGAGTTTGAGAATCTGCTCCTGTGCATGCCTAAAATCCTGACTACTAAGAATGGATGCCAAAGGAAAAAAAAAAAGGATATTATTTCTCTACCCTACCTGTCTTTGCTTTTAGGCACTGGTTTTTTACTACACACAGCATCATGACTTAACAGGTAAAAATCACTGCAGAAATTTGAGGTAAAATTTCAAAAGCTGCCTGCACCTTCCATCCCAACGCACACTTGTACTGTAAAAGGGATATATAAAACCCCTTTTAGAACAGGGCATGGTTTCACTGGGACAGAACTTCAATGGCTGCACTTGCCAGGACAACAACTCACAATCTGCCCTTCGCTCATGGCTCAAGCAGCATTCTTCAAACACCCTAGGATATAAAAAAAGGAACGGGCCCTGAAAAGCTTTTGCTTTTGTTGCTTCTCCTTAGAAGCCTCTTATCTGGACACAGAGGTTTGTGAGATGCTGGTGCCTCTACTACCGCAGGTCCACGAACACCGAGGCTACACGCCGCTCCAGATTTCCAAGTGTTTCAGGGTGCTTCCAGCCCAGGTGAGCGGCAGACGGCGACATTACTGCCCGCAGCCTGCACGATGGCTGGGCGGGCAGCGCTCCAGGCACGGCTTCACTCTGACACGCTGCCTCACTGAAGCGCCGGGGGCCGCGCCGCGGCAATGCTGCGCTCCCGCCGCCCGCAGCGTGGGCATGGCGGGAGAGAGGGCTCTGCCCCGGATACCCACGGGCCCCGCCGGGGCAGCCTGCGGCGGCCAAGGGGCGGCCGGGCAGGGGGCGCGCCCCGGGGATGGAGGACAGAACCCGCGGCGGGCACGGAGCCGGGCCCGCACACCCCTTCCCCGCGCTCCTCCTCGGGCGGGCTGCCCGGCGGGGCGCCCCCTCCCTTCCCTTCCCTNACCGACAGCGGCAGCAGCAGCTCCCGCGGCGCCAGATGCGGCTGCGGCAGCGGCACCGGCGCGTCCCGGAGGCGGAAGCGCGGGAGGAAGTGAGGCGGCCGCTTCCGGGGGCCCGGCCGAGCGGAGGGAGCGCAGGGAGCGGGGACAGGGACGGGGACGGGGACTCGGGCGGACACAGCAGCGTGGTACGGGCGCGGTAGCGGCAGCCCCCGGCAGCCCCGCCGCTGTGTCCCGCGGTTACGCGCGGGGAAGCCGAAGCTGGCACGGGGAACATCCTTCACCCAAACCAGCCTTTTCATGGGGCAAGCCCGCTGAGCCTTCTGCCACTGTCAGTGCGGCCCAGTTTACAGTTCCCACAGACACTGGGTAATTTCAGTCTAGTAAAGTTTGGTGCAGAAAGCCGAGTTTCCTCATATCCAAATGGAACCTCAATGCTGCTCACCACTGCTCCAACACTTTATTTCAGCACAGAATAGGGAAAAAACCTCTGGATGTACACTCCCAGTTCGGTGCTGTTTGTTCACCACTTGGCCAACTCAAGTCATGTAACCTTAGGAATTACAGCACAATACATCTTCAAGTAGTTTTCATGATCAGATGCTTTTATTAAAAAGTCATTTCAGCAGTATTTTTTAAATTAACTGATTTTGTAATTTACCCAAAAAGAATAACTGCAGTGTTAAGTCTCTTCTGGATAAGCTGTGACCTGTTTATACAGATTTTTACAGACAAACCCATTCTTTATAACAATATGACTAAATTAAGCTAATAACCTTCACTATTAACATTATACTAGTGGCTTTAAGCGTCTTCTAGATGTGTACTTCTCAAAGTTTCTCCAGGAAAGGTTCACAGTATTGCATATGCAACCCCCAAATAAACAGAGAGCAGAGCCTTTTTGTACTGCTGCCAGCAATGCTCCAGGCTCTCAAAGCTGTTCACCTTCACCAAGCAGTAAGGCCACAGTGTCTTCACACTTACTGACTGCATTCAGCAAATTCAACAATCCATGATCAAGGAACACAAGGGTTTCCAGGCAGACAGATGCCACCTTGCTTTCTCTAAGGTGCTGTTGCCAGAGAAGGCAGGAGCTGATTTCCACGGTGCTAGCAGAGAGAAAAATAATTTATACACTGTTAAGACTACACCTCTCTACCCTCAGAAGTTTCTCTAAGCAGGTCTGCCCAGTGCTGGGTACTTCCATGCTGAATGTTTCAGTAGGCACTCGGTTTACCTCATGAGGGCTCAGAGAAAAGCTACTAACAGCTAAGTGCCCTTCCTTTCCCCCTTGCCTTCACATATGTATCAATCAAGAGGCATTGAAAATAGCTCCACACTGACTTTTATAATCAGCACTGGATATATATCCTGAGTTCCTACAATTGTGGGCTTCATTCCACTGAGAGCTGTACGCTTTCAGTCTGTTTTGGTGGCTGTTGCTGCTGTTCATACTTCCTTGCTGAAAAAAAGAAACACCAATCAACACCAATTATACCATTTATTATATACATGTGTATATATATGTCTGTGCATGTATACATATCTGTAAACTTTTACGTATAAATATGACAACAATCACGAAATAGACTTAATATCAAAGAACGTAATTTCACCATAACCACACAAGGGGAAGTTTCAGTCACCACGTGGACCTTCTCCTTTAGTGTTAGGCCCTGAAAACGCTGAACAATAGGGTCATAGCAAAATGTCAGTAAATCAACAGAAGGGAGCTATGATTCCATTCAGGTCCTTTCATTAAAATAAGTAAAATTAAAGACTATGGCTTCAAAAGTACTATTACAGATGACCTGAACAACTCATTAGTCATGCAGTTCACCTCCACACCTCTCATCACCTCCACAATATACAGGCCACAAACTAACAATTACACTGACTTCAAAATTAACCTGGGAAGCAGGGCAAAGGGAGGTGAAAGGGTTGTGCTCAGTGGTATAAGCACCATCAACGAACCCCAGCAGGCATAGGAAAAACATCCTATGTTGTTCCTACAGAATGCAATGGCCTGGTGTAAGAGTCTTTACATCAAATTTTTGCATTTCAAAAGTGGTTTCAGCTCGCTAAGTATTTTGTCCCGTACTCCATCTAGGTACGGCAGATGTAAAGCAAGATCAAGTCTTTCTCTGAATTGGGCCTCTGGAAGAGGAGGGGCATGGGGCTCTTTCCTGCCTCCATCCTCACCTTCATCGTAAAGGTGGGAGTGGCAACACTTGTTGGCACAGTAAAATTCTCATTTTTACGTGGTTGAATTACTCATGGTTCCACAGTCCTCTCAACATTTACAAATCCATCCACGTTTTGGCAACCTCCTGACATTCCCGGCTCTTCCGAGGCTGGACGCGGGACTGGTTTTGACCTTTGCTTTGCGATGACTGCACCGCCGCTCCCTCCTTCCGCAGTTCCTCAGGCCCGGGGGAGCCCCCTCCTCCCTCCCACTTACCGATGGAGTACATCTCCAGCTGCTGCCGCAGGCGGATCTTCTTCATGCTGTCGTAGAAGTTGGGCTCGGGCGGCGTCTCGGCGGCCGGGGGCAGGGTGAAGATGCGCATAATCCTCCTCTTGTTCCTGCGGCGGGGGCAAGGCGGTGAGGGCGGGCTCGGCCGCTGCCCCGGGGCGCCCCCCCGGCCGGGCCGGGCCTGCCCTCACCGCCGCGCGTAGACCAGCATGGCGAGGCTGGCCAGCACCACCAGCAGGTACACGTTGGTGGCCTCGTTCCACGCCTCGTGCACCGAGTAGTCGATGGCGCCGCCGTCGCCCAGCGCCGCCGAGGA
>WBMV01005884.1:983855-994207 GCA_013396655.1 Campylorhamphus procurvoides | reverse complement strand
CCCCGGAAGTGACGGCGGGCCGCGCCATGGCGGGGGCGGTGCTGGGGACAGGCGGTAGCCCTCATTAGCTCGGGGTAGCGCTCATTAACGCTGGCTAAACCTCATTAACACTGATACCGCGCTGTGCGGCTTGCAGCCCCTGAGCATCAGTGCCTCCGTTCGCCAAAATGGAACGTGTTCCGATAGCTGGCGCGCCTGGTTTGTGCGGTGGGTGCCGCCGGGCACCCGGCCTTGCGCGACTTCGAAATAAATCACAGCCTCCGGAATAAATTAGATTGGAAAAGACCGTCGCGTCCAACCTATGACCGAACACCTCCATGCCAACTAGACCATGGCACTGACACGTCTGGTCCTTCCTTGGACTCCTCCGGGGACAGTGACTGCACCGCCTCCCGGGGCAGCCCATCCCAGTGTTTAATCACCCTTTCTGTAAGGAATTTCTCGTCATGCCCAACCTAAGCCTTCCCTGGTGCAGCTTGAGGCCATGTCCTCCCCTCCTAACTCTGGGTGCCTGGGAGAAGAGGCCAATCCCCACCTGGCCATGACTCCGGTCAGGTTAGCTGTAGAGAGAATAATCAGTGTCTCTCTCGAGTGCGGAATTATCGTCTTGTTGCACACCGGATAAAGAATCCAATTTTTCTGTAGTGTCTGTGAAGCCCTGGGGCACTTCCCCACACTTTCATTTCCCCCTCCCCCCCCAGCTACCAGATCCTTGGGGAGAGGGCACACAGAGGGGTCCACTTCTCTCCCAGGGATGCAGGCACAAGGAATATAAGTAATGTTTTTTCTTTTGCAGTGCCAGTGTCTGAGGAGACAGATGCAGCCGGGTGGGGGGCCAGGAGAGCTGTTATTTCAGCAGCTCTGGGAGCCTGACAGGTGTGGAGTCACCCGCCTGGGCTGGAGATCTGCAGCCGTGCTGGAATTGTGGGATGAAGCTCTGCAGAGTGGGGTGCCGAGAGAAAAAGAGGCTCAGATTGTCATGAGATCTCGCTTTTCACATAGGAACTAAATTTGACAGTTTAGGTTGTCTAAATAGAAACAGTGCTTTCTGGAAAGTCTTGCCTTTTTTTTTTTCCCCTGTACCAAAATGGGAGTTGCTGGATATTCAGATGCTGGAGCAACATAGCTTACTCCTATGCTGCATATGCTCCTGATGCCAAAAAGCACAATTCTAGGATAATGCTTTGGCAGAGCATTAGAAGTTTAAAACCTTGAAAAGTTGCCTGAACTGCTTAATGAGATGCAGGTAAACTAGGCTGGTTCTAACACACACATACACACAAACTTTCCTTTTTTTTTTTCCCTACTGCCTGATGTGGCATATTTGAAGAGGTTAGGTGTGCTGTTCTCTATACCCTTCTGCTTCTTTCTGTCCATCTTGGCCTCTGATGCTTCCTTTTACGGTATCTTTCTTCAGATGACAGAACTATTACAATGTAGACATTAAGAGATATGGTTCATCTCCCTTGGGGGTATGTGCTTCTGTTGCAGTTCTTTGTCTTCACCCTTTATAAAAAAATAAGAGGAAAAAGCCCACATATTTTTAGTGCATGATTTATCTAACCTATGTCAAACATTCAGAATTATACCCCCATGCCCAGGAAATGTTGTGTCCCCTTACTGAGTGGAAGGAGCCTAGGCACCTCGCTTGGATGGCACTTGCTTTGCAGATGTCTAACCAGCCCGGGGAAACTGTTCTTTGGGGAGCCATTTTGTCAGTGCAAAATGTGCCAAGTCGTCCTTTTTCCATGGTATGGAACAAATTCGTTTTAAGAGGCCTCAGATCAGGGCATAAAAGGATATGAGTGAAAATGACAATACAAAAAAATAAAAACCTAAGGTACTACTGTCATGAGAAAAGTTCCTTGCCCCACATGGTGTGGGAAAGATGGATAGAACAGCAATTAGGCATAATTCTAGGTCATTAAGTTGGGATGGCATGCATGCCATGCATGGAACTGTGGAAACCACTAAGAGAGATTAAAAAAAAGTCACTTACGCAATATGACAAAGGGCAGTTAATTAAGCATGGTTTTACAGAGATCTTAACCAGTTTCTTGTGAAGTTGAGGCTTTTTGTTTGCTTTTTTAGTATGTTGAACTTTTCTGCTAACAGGCCTGACAAGAAAGCATTACACATCTTTAGAGGAAAAGTGGAAAGAATAAACATCAGTACCTTGGGTGCTCTTTAAATTTCACTACTATCTCTAGAGCTCAGTTGAGATCAGTCTCCTTTGTACAAGGTGTAGAGAAGCTGTATTTAAGCTGTAACTAAAAGCACTTTTTGTATGAACCCTCCAGCTTTCTCTGGACAACCCAGGAGAAGGCTGGAATGCCCTAGGACCCTGTACCCAGTTTCCCATCCAGAGGAAACCAAGGGCTGCATCCACAGAACATGACTTCAGGTCCTGGGATTTTTTATTACAGCCTCCAGCACACAGAAACAGACTTTGCCTCACTCAGCACGTGCCTGGTTCATTTGATTTAATGAAATGCTTGATTTAAATCTCAAATAATCCATCCACCCCCGGCCTAGAAGACAGGCAGAGACAGATTTTCGTCTCCCACATACCCCTCTGAATTTAGCAAATATTAATCAGTGGGTAGGACAGAGTTAGATTTAGGAGCACATCTGGTGCTGTGCTGAGTGTGACAGCCTTGTGAACCTGAGGAAAAGGGGTCATCTTCCACTTACTGACCTCTTAAAATAGGAGTTCTGGGGGTGCAGGCCTTCTGCATGACTTCCTTGAGGAATCTGGTTTAAATGACAAAGTTGGTTGACTCTTAAGCCTATAGGTTATCTTGTCCTGGTACACTATTATTTTCTTTTATAACTTGTGCTTTTGTTTCAGTCTTTGACTCATAAAGCACCTTCAGAAATAGGAATGCATTTGCTATTGAATTCAGTCAGAGCAGAGTCAGGTCTTGCAGCTGTCATTATGTGTCCAAGAAATACTGTGACCTATCTGTGTAGATTACGTAGCATATTTATTTGTATCTTGGATTATGTGGGAGGGGATACCCAATGCTTATGTATGCTGTTAATGCATGAGGACATAAGTTATGTTACATTTTCTTATAATAAAGCTGCTTGTAGGGAAAGGACTGTCATTTTGTGCTATGCTTTTATAGCATCTGACCTCCAAGATCCTGACCTGTGACCAAAGTATATAGGCACCAAACTAATAATACATAATCATCATATATGACATTGGTATAAGCTAAACTTAGTTAATAGAGACACAAGCTTGGTGACTAGATTTTCAGCATTACAGGCAAATAAGCTTGGAGAGTTTCAGCTGTGAGTCAGACCAACACCTCTTCCCCCACTTCCCCTTCTGGCTCCCACCTCAGGAACAACCTCTTGGGGAGAAAAATACATAAAAATCCCAACTTTTAGAAAGTGGGAACTCTGCTTATTTCACAAAGAAGTCCAGAGTGTACTTTATACAAGTACCTACTTTGGTTTCAGATTTATCAAAAGAATTTCTGAAAAGGCTCTTCCAGCTCTTTGGGGGAAGAATTTGCTTTCCAAAAGTCATTAGCATCCAGCAACTACTATAAATTTGACTGAAAGCTACTTAATTTTACCAATTTTTAAAATCTAGTTACTTTATAACCAAAATGCGAATGCTGGAACAGTAAGCCTGGTCTTTTGAAAATTATGGCCAAAGAACCTCTGTGTGTGTCTATATATAAATATATAATTTTTAATGGATTTTGAGTTACCCAGAGCTAAACAGAATCAGAAATTGCTGAGACATAAATATCACTGTAATGTAAATATATTCATCATTTAATCCTGATAAATACTGGATTATAGACTTCTGAACAGAGACTGACAATTATTGGAAATCATGTGGTCATCTCAAGTATACAGTATCTCAATTAAAAAAACCCCACAAAATCCTTTTTCTTTTTTATAAGTACCACGTAGCATATAATTTATTTGGTTGGACTCTACAAATATACACATTATATCATGCTAGAAGAACTTGAGAACCACTTTTTTCTTGTTCCCAGGGTCTCTTGACTATTGGTAAGACATTACAGTCATAATGATAGAATCAGTTTACAGTTGCAAATTCTGCCAAATAGCTCACAAATTATATTTGGCAAACAGCACTGCCTCTGTTTCACAAAGATAATGATCTGATGTTTTGTTTATGTGGCATCAAAGGAAAATATTATTTTAGAGCTTGTGACAGAATTTCAAAAAGTTTGTGTGGTATTCTAAACTTCTGATATATTTAAAAGTGACCACAGAGTAACACAGGCTTTCAAAATATCCTTCAAAAAAGAAAAAACTCAAACAATTGTTTAATTAAATAAGTTGTGCCCATTTTAGTTCCTTTACCCAGACCCATATAGCAGCTGGTGTGAATATTCATGCACAACTTTTTACATCTGATAGTGTCAAACATACAATGAGTTGCTGTATGGGCTGCTCACCTTTACAGGATTTAGCATTATAGGAGTGCTTTTAGCATTTAGTTTGAAACCCACTGCACAAAATGGGAAATACTACCTCAGACTTGACCCACCTAGAAGCGTGCAGCCACCAGGCGGTTTGGAAAGGGAAACAGAATAACCTTGACCGTGCTGCTCTTTGGATGACCCTGTGGAGAAAGTGAAAGGAGCGGTGGTTTTCAACTAAATCTGGTACTCTGCTCTGAGACAGGTAGATTCCATTCTGTAACCTGTAACCCACCTGCTAGAGGCTAAATTTTAGTGGGAAATCCACTGGGAATTTGTTTCTGGCAACAGCACTGGACCAAGGATAGGGCATACCGTACCAGTAGTGGCTCCAGGTGCCCTGACACAGTTGGCACCTGCAGTCAGACTGTCAGGAAGCTCAGCTAGCATGCCCTAGGTTTCCCTGTGTCCTCCACTGCTGGCACAGCAGTGTCCCAGGAGAGTTCACTCCAGGAACCAGGTGCTATTTCTTGAGTCTGGTTTGATTCTTTGTCCAGCAGCCAGCTGGGGGCATGCAGGACAGGATGTGCAATGGCACTGCTGCAAGGATGGCAGAGGAGGCATTGCCCAAAAGGGGTTACAGACACTGATCTCAGCAAAAGGATTGTCCTGTCCTTGAAATGGGTCAAGACACAGGGCCTTCATCTGGAATGACTGGGATCAGATCATATCATATCATATCGTATCATATCATATCTACCTTCACACTGACCACCTAGGGTGGTTTGGCAAATACCCTCTGAAGTTTTCTGAAGGAGATAAGCACCAGTAGCTATCCTTCTCCTTGTGCATCTTTGTGCAGCTTCTTTGACTGGACTTTTGGGATGAGAGAACAGGGATACAATAGGAAACATGGCAATAACCATCCCCAGAGAAGTATCTTTTGTGGGAAGGACAGGGAATGTGGGACCCTTGATTTGAGCGTGAGATAAGAACCAGCAGCTGTTGTTTGCGTTAGGCAGAGCTGTGGCAGTGGTCTTAGCAGGAGAGGTCGTATCCATTGGTCTAGAGCTTGCTGGGGAGTAGATGAGAAGGGCTTGCAGGCTTCAGCTGTGAACAGGGCTGCTTGTACTGAGGCAGCAAAGTCCCTGAATCTTTATTGAAGGCTGTCGTTGGTGATAAAAACTGAAATGCCCAGAAGAGAATTGGAAAGATAGGAGACAACAGCATGTAGGGCTGTCCTGCCTTTTTCCCTCTCTGTGAGGCCTTGCCTCTTCCCTTTAAGGGAAAAGAAGCTCGAAATGTGGAAAGGACTGGATTCATGCTATCTTGAGATTGCAGAAGGGATTTGCAGGGAAGAACAGAAAGATGCACAGGGTACAAACATCTGATTTTACTGAAAGACTGGAAGGAGGTGACATGGAAACAGCAAAGTACACAAATACCATGTGCAAGTTAAAGCGGAGGTGGTAGCCCCTTCAACTGGCACCTGTGGCTCTTACAACTGCCCTTGTATCTATCTGTCTTGTTACTTTAGACTCACTAATGCAAACACAATGGGAAGTTTGCTAGGAAAATACCTGCTCCAAAGCCAGATTCTGGCTATGTTTGGGCATGTGAGACTGCAACTGCTAATAACTAATGCTAAACTGACCTTCATGCTGCCATCTAGTGTTTCCTCATAGACAGAAACAACATCCACCCCCAAAAAAACCTGCAGCTCCATAATGCTGTATTCAGAACAAAAGTAATTTATTCCTGATGAAATACAATGCTGGACAACACACAGGCTGGAGGAGAGGGACAAGGAAGAGACGTGGAGAACCTACTGCTCAGGGTGAATGTTTAGGGAAACACCTTTTCTTAAAACATTTGTCACTATTTCATTCAGGAACACAGAGAGACATCTCCACAGCAAGATGATTATTCAGAACCAGAATTCGTCCATTTTTTTCACTCTGTGAAACTAATGTGGCTGTTTGCAAGGTGCTACAGTACACAACAGAGAGAGAGTCCCAACAAAAGCTTGTCTTAGAGAGACCAGCATAAGCTTGGCAGGTTCTTCTTGTCTGTCCTTGCTACTCTCATAAAAAAACAGATGGGATGTTTATTCAGTTATCAGATGCTGATTTTCCTTTCAAGTGTACATGAAGGCTAACAAAAGGTAACAAGTTAATATGGAGGGGCAACATGCAAAACATTTGACTCTTGGCCCTTCAACATTTGATCCCTAGCTTCAAGGAGCTGTAACAGGACCCTTTCCCAGCTGTTGCACATCCTGGACTCATGGTGGAACTGTAAAACTCTAGCCTTAATAGTAACAACTCAAGAGTTCATGGGCTGGATGATGCATTTCCAACAAACAGAGCATTCTTTTTCCCCAGGCTTCTTTTAGGTGTTTTGAGTCAAAATTCAAAAGAAACCTGAAGTATCCAAAACCACTGCTCTCTTTTGGAGACCCTGACTTCTGAGTTTTGCCTCCTGATAACCGGAGCAGGAAAGACTGCACAGGTGAAGAAGGACAAAAGTCAGCTAATTTAATAGACTCTTCAGAGGGAAAGCCATAACTAGCAGCTCTTAAAGGGCTCCTGGTGGCATTGTATGGTATCAGGTATAAATTTACTAATTTGCAGGAAAGTGTTCCCATTTATAATAAAATGTTGGTACCAGGATTTGAAAATTATATATACAAACTGAATGCATGTTTTCAGAACAGTCATAACATGGCTTGTTTAGGTGATGCAGCACAGAAAAGAACAGAACCAAACTCTTCAGCAGAAAAGACTATGCACTTCTCTGCTTACAAATCACCCCTCAAGTCAAAACACTTAAGGCATCTCAGGCCCTTAGGTCTTTCAAAGACCTCATCCACAGCACAGAAAGTCCTCAGGTGCACAATCCTAGAGTTCACATTTCTCATTCACGCTACTCCTGTTTTTTCACCAAGAGAACAACTGCACCCCAGATCCCAGTGCCATCCAACTGAGCCTACTGCTGGATTAAGGCATTATTATTATTCTTCTCCAGCTGTTAGTACCAGGCTCTAACACCCATGTAGGTACCACAAGTTTTCTCCTAACAAGGATCAAGGCAGCTTTTTGGCAGCCTTTATGTTCAGTGGGCTTTGCATTCAACATGAGTTGTATGCTCTGCATACAGGGCTTTTCTTTTCCAAAGCTCATGTTTAATGCTTATTGCCGTGGAAGGAAGTTCCATTCTCTTTCAGTTCTTTGTTCTCCTCCTTTCCATTGAGTCATGAAGACACTCAGCAAGAATAAGTGAATGAAAAAAGATATGCTTCAGCTCTCTTCCAAAGTGTTCAGGATTTCTGTGGATTAAAAAAGATCAAGACACTCATGTTTTACAGCTTCATGTTTAAAGAGCCCATCTGAGAATACCATGGGACAAAGGCTTGAAAACCAAGAACATATTATCTGTAAGGAGATTCTTCATGATCTGCATCATCTGCTTACTTACAAAAGTGGCCACATGTTTGCTGGTGTGGGACATAGGGCCTACAGACCATTGGTCATACAGCTCCAAGAACAACCTATTCCCCATCCAGCAGGGAGAGACCACTGGGGCTCTGGCACTGGGGCTCACCAAAATCTGAAGTGAACTGGGATACTCCTTTCTGAGCGACCATTGCTTTTACCCCATGTGAAAGTGAAGGAGAGCTTTGTGGACACAACATGAGCCAAAGCCACAGGAATCAGCACAAAGCTTGTGGGGGGTATCCATGGTCTCTGTTCTCCAGTCCTCTGCTAACCAGTTGAGGTGGACCAAAATTTTATTTTAACTTCTTTTCTGTAATTCTAAAGATATTTTTTGTGTAAATGTTGCAAAAGAGTACTTATTATTTCTTAAGGAACAAATTTCCTTTGCACCCACACAATTTCATTTCTCTCTCTCCTCCTCTTCCAATAATAGATTAAACATACAAATGGGAAGCTTGCAGAGCTCTAGGACTGGGTGGATTTATTTTTTTTAATCAAAAGGTACAAGTTCAGTTGTTCTTTTCTTCTCAGTTCTGGGGACACAGGTTTTGCCCTTCAGGCAAAATAAATAGGGAGGCTATCAACTTCACTATGTTGTTTGCCTCATGATTCACTATAACATTTCCCTAGTAGCAGGCATGGCTGCCTCCCGAATAAGCAGAGTTAAAACTTTCCTGTAGGTGTTTAAGACCTCTCGGGCAGAAGGCCGTTCCGCCGGGTCCTTCTTCTTGCATGCTGCATGAATGTCAAACAAATGCAGTCGTACAATGTCACTCCCTTCAACATGGCCCAACAAAAAATTGGACACATCTGGGATTTTCCAGATGTCTGTTTTCTCATCATAGGGAGGCATGAGGTCATCTTCGAATGGCACATCTTCTCCATAGGGCCAACGCTGCTCAGGAGCTACGAACTCACCCTGGAGCACCCGATGACCGCACTTCACCAACCTGCCAGCACTCCTGTTCACAAGAGGCAAAGCGTCCAAATCATTCACCAGGATGTGAAAGTCACTTGTTAGGAGATACTGAGAGAGGACCTTGTCCAGGTCATTTGAGTCACACATCACTAAGGTGCCCAGAGGGCTGCTGTGCAGGTAACAAATGACACTCACGTAGTCTATAGCAAGCATCAACCTGTGACGCCATGTGTTCATGCCCTTGTATTTAGGAATGTGTAGAGTTTCATTCAAGCCCCTCAGGGAGCCAAGAGGATGGTACTCAGTGAGGATTGTGAACTGCTGCTCACAGTAGCCAAGCAGCCGGACAACGTGCTTGCTCTGAAGTGCTTTCAGCATTTTCAGTCCATGGAGAAAGTCCTCCTTCAGCTCCGAGTTTGTGAGCTGTGAAAGAACCACTTTGTTTTCCTTCCACTCAGAAAGAAAGACCTGAGAACACACAAGAGACATGTAAGACATGTGGAGAACCTTCTTCCATGAACTGCTACCAGCTGCTGCTGACCTCTGACTGTGATGTTCAGACACAACTGCAAATTGCAATCATCAGGCACAGTCAGCCCTAGGTAGGGCCATATGCCTGTCCCAGCAAGCCCTTACAGGTGTCATAATTACATCACAATTTCCTAAGTTTTCTTTAGAATGGGCAATGCAGATTAATTATTTCATACCATCCAGTCAGTCAGTCTTACTTGGCCATGACTGCACCATACTCCACAAGCACTTCACTGATCTGTTTGATTTAGTTCGTGTAGCTGGTTGTCTTTTGGTGTCAGAAAGGTGGCCCAGGTCATGCCCTCCTTACCTGTTCCGTTCACCTTATCAGTAGCCATATGCTCCCGGATGTCTACAGTAATTAGCTGCTGCGAGATAGTCACAACAGCAGTATGGGCACTAATTAGCCAGCAAACTATGAAAGCCTTTTATCCACAGGAGAGAAGAAAGGAAAACAAAACTCACCTTTTTCACAGCACCTTCACCAACACACTTGAGTTTCCTGACTTCCCTATTTATGGCCTCACAGGAAAGCCACGGGGAACAATTTTTCACTGTTCCCAGTCTGAAGTGCCCCAAAGGGCAGAGGCCAGGGTCCGTTTCGGCAAGTCCCGAGGAGCTGTAAAACTTGTTGAGGTAGAGGTAGAGAAGGGCATTAAGGAGCAGCACGGCCACAAGCAGTAATGCCAGCGAGATCGACGACGCCTCTCTGGGAAGGAACTCCCTCCTGGCGAAGTGAGGTTTCTTTTCCATGGCCGTGCCCTCTGCATCCCCCGTAGGGGACAGACGCTGAGCAGGGCGGGGGATGAAGGCCCGTGGAGCTCTAGGGGCGCGGGCTGCCCACGGGCGGCGCACAGGCCGCGCTGCCGAGCCCGCACCCGGCCGGCAAACAGGGCCACGCCTGGAGCCGGGACGGGCCACGGGCGGCCTGGCCTTCGACGCTCGCCTCGCCGCCCATCCTGCCGGCTTGCCGGGCCGGGCCGGGCCGGG